>JASANE010021076.1:0-16442 GCA_030248225.1 Trileptium ribeirensis
GGAAAACTCGGTCCCGATCTTTCCCTACCGGGACCTCTGAGTCGCTCAGTAAAGATTTTATTTCTGCCCATTTTGAATCTATTCTGACTTATGATCATGGACACGAAAAAATTCGCTTTTCGTATTTATTTAGGCTGCAAGTAAGTACAAATCAAAGCCTAAATTTCGCATCTTTGTTACCGTATTTGAAGGATAATTTCATAGGAACCTGGAATCACGATTAGCCTGTTGTACCCTGTACTAAGGAAAATTTGTTGCACCCGCGGTTATAGTTCATACATACGCATGCGTGTAGGAAAGAAAACGTTACGCCGTCGCACTCGAAATTAGGAGTCGTACCCATAGTAAACTCACAAACTTGCACATATACTAATGTGTATTTTTGCTTATATTGCGCATATGTTGATTGTTCAATTGTAACCTTTGCTGATTTGTTATAACTTGTTGTATCTTAACATATCCGTTATTTTGCTGTATATATCATTCACGTATCGCGTATTGTAACCGTTGATTAGGATGAGCAAAATCAAACCTAAAACCCCACTGTGTACGCCTTGACACGTATATTTGAAACTGCCTGTTGTTTTGCCGGTTTTAGCTTACCTGAACCTATTGTTTAACCGGAGTACCTTAGTAATAATAGTAATTGAATGGCGCCTCGATAACTAACTGATAACCGCCTCGTGTTACATGTATGTTTTCCCGTCCCATTTTTCGAGTAAGGTAATCGCAGCTGTCATTAACAAGGTTTGGTAGTTCACGCCGTGATTTGAACCAGCTGTGAGTGTCCCATAAAAACGCGATGACTCCGACACGCCCATTTGTTACCCCTCCCATTTTCCCAAAGGCGTACTATTCCATTGGCATTGTATCTATTGTATTTTTCCCGTACAATATACTCATGTCCGTATACGATTTTGGCTTATCAATAAATACTCAATCAAAACCCAACTGTGTCCATGCGTTTTACTGACCCTAGTAGCGATACGTACCTAAGGGGTTTGAAATCCGCAGCCCTATCGACGACTCACGTTCAGGTTTGACACACGCATGGAAGAATCCAACCTTAGCGTGACTCGCCGATTTCTATATTTGTATTATTAGTATTGAGTGAGTACGACTTGTGCCACTTAAGGAAAGGAAATTCATTACCCGAAAACAAACTTTCGCTGAACGATCAAAATAAGAAACCACACACGATACGACGTTAAACTTCTAGGGATTTGTCGGACCCTAGTGGGGGCTACTGGCTAAATAAACGAATCGTTCAGGAAAGTAGAAAATCAATCAATCCAAATGTTTAACACACTTCCAGGTGGCAGATGATAGAGAATAGTGGTATGGTCTCTTTGGCGTGAGAGCAGGTAACGGAGCCAACCCCACTAGGGACGTCAAGGGTAGTTCCGCTTAGGCTACGTGCGCAACCCGTCCGGCAGGATCAGAACACATCCTGTGAAGCGCTCCTGTGGCTTTCTAAGCTCCGTAGTCTCTTGGGGCTGACCCTACCCAGAAATTAAACCCCTTAAGTCCGCCCTCTTGATTACGAGAGCCGAGGTTGTATGGGCATTACATGCAGCAGCGTCACGTTGTTACATTGGCATTCCCTAATAAAACTATTCTGCAAATTACGAGCGCTAGCATAGTGGTAAACAAAGCACACAAAAAATATGTTTCAAAATTAACCTCATGGTGCTTTGGGGTTTTCAAACTTTTCAAACCTGCTTTCAACATGATAGTTTTGCGTTAATGGTAATACGGTAACGGCAACGTGTCCTTCGCAGAGAAGGGCGTGCTGGTTTCAGACTTTGTAAAAGTGTACTCTTATGTAACTGCATTACACTGCAGTATGCAGTTACACGATTTTTATTACAGGTTACGCCTACGTGACCCTGTTACAAATTTGTATGCGGTCACTGCGTCTTACCGGTAGCGAAACTCAATTACACAGAAGTGTATCAAGTGAAAACCTAAACCGAGTAACTGGGTTACATTACTGTACGGGGTTACGTGCATTTCTGTTCCGAGTAACTAAGTTACAACTTTGTATGGAATGACAAAAGTTACGCATTGAATAACTAGTTTACTAGGTGTAACTAGGTTACGCGTGATATCGTGGACAAACATAACGCGATTACACTACTGTATATACTTAGTGCCGCTGCGATAGAGCGTAACCAAGTTACGGTTGGGCACGGAGTTACACTGAACCCGGTTACATACCAGAATAACCTGTGTAACTGTAATACTCGACGTAATAACGGTTACATCTTGTCACCGTGTCACACATAACTAGGTAACATTATGTAAGCAGGTTACGCCCTCGTGAAATTATACATTTATCGCGAACATTCTTTGAAAATTTAGGGCACCAAGGGGGAACTCAAAAAATAAAATTTTTGTGATAAACCCAGCCGAAATAAATTTTTTATGAGCCGCCTCGTCGAGCAAAATCGAATAATACCAAAATTGTCGCTGTATGTTCAAAATTGACTATTTTCCGGCTGAGGGTATAGGGTATCACCCAATTCTATTTGAACTTGTCTTCAGACCTCATCCGGCCGATTCAATTTAATAGAAATCTGGTTTTGCAGTTGTTAGCGCTTTTGACACTATAAACATTGGCACATTTAGAATTTTCATTTAGGGGACAAGACACGTTCGATTCATACTATTTAGTAGTGGTATAAAACATTTTTATGTTACGATACTATATTGTCAGGCGGCTCTGTCAATACCAAGGGGAGCTCTAGGTATTTTTTGGGCGTTAGAAAAATTGGGGGGCATGACCCAATGCCCCCTAAATACGTCAGCGGCTAGAAATGTTTAAGTTATAGTGCTTCGCTTGAAATATCATCTTTATTCTTAGTAAACTGAGCATGCTCAACTATTTCACACATTTTATACAATTCTGGTCCTATGTGATGTCCTCAACACGTAACTAGGTTGGATACCCACCGAAGAAGTGTACGCCTAGATATGATGAACAGTACTCAGCATGCATATATTTTACAGGCATATATTTGTTTAGCTTCAACCCTTTTAAGCCGCAATAAATAAACGAATTCATTTAAAAGGAAATTCGTTATTCCAAAGCTCAATTTACCTGACAAACAGTTCAGACTGCGTTTTACAAAAACACTTAATCCGATTTGATAAAATACGCACAATCAATTATTAATACCTGTACAGCTCTTACATATATTAATTAAGGAAGGAATACTTTATTAAGTAGAAGATAAAGAATTACAGTGAATTATAAATAATATATAATACAAGTTTTTTTAACATAACACAAAATAATACAAACTTTTTATAACGTAAAATAGTCTGTAAAAGCTTCAGCACTTTTTGCATGAAACTTACTAATGCAGAGTTTTACAATAAATAAGCCTTCCGTAATGATGGATAGCATGTGCTTTTTATGGAAAGCTCGTTAAGCGCTTAACATTATTGCAAATTTTATTACTTAATCTGATGAAACGTACAACTTACAACAGTACGTGTTTACTAAACCCACACGGCTTTTCCACAGTAATATGTGAAGAAATTTGGATTGACCGTACCTTTTGACATAAAAACTGTCACTTGGTACATAAGTTGTAACCAGCAAGATTTTGTAAACCCATAGAAATTAACTAAAGGCATATATTTGTGCATAAATTTGTGGCGGAATGTTCGAGCATGCCAAATAACTTTTATATTAAGGTAGCAGGGTGTAACGGTAATTTCAGTTCAGGGGAAAATCAATTGCGCCGTTGCGGATTCCGGCAAAAACAATACCGGAACCAAAATTCTGGTTTAAAATTTTGTTTAAATTATCGCACATTCACATATCTCCAGGTGTGTCCACACAGACATTTTTATATGCATAATGGTCTCGTTTTCAGCAATGTTTCATGGTCAGTGCTCGACAAGTGTATCTTTTATATCAATGTTCGGGATCTGCGTTAGATCAGTGATAAGGTCTCGTTTTAGAACAGAGGTCCAATACGGTCATATTTGGCTAAATAGAGTCCATTTTAGCAATCCTTGTTCGTGACACTACAGAATCATCCTAAACCGAAGCCGTCCGGACAGATCTGCCCCGGACCGATCCAGAACGGACTGTTCTCTGCGAACAAACGTTACACCACAACTTTCAACTATCAAACTTTCATAGATTTTAGCTTACAATGAACATTAATTCTACTCTTCCCACCCAAAGTAATGTAGATGTTGTCATATCAAATTCTTCGTACTTTTACAAATGTAGTCTTGTACGTACAATCGCTATTTTGTCCTTAAACGGTTTGCCGCTGCAGACGAAGCAAGATCGCACCAAATGTACAACCATATACAAATACCATGTAATTACAGTTGTTATGCTTTTATTATTCAAGTTATGATGGTGTGGTCCTATCACGTCCCATCTGAGTCTTTCAAATTTAGCATGTACAATTTCACCGTATCCGAGTCGCATTTAGCACGAAAAAATGCTCGTATACACACGCTTGGGTAGGCGTGGAGTTTGAGGAATCGGATTGGATCTGATGCATTGTGAATACAAATGAGATGGAACGCAATGTGAGTATGAATATATTTCTACATGCACTATCGACGGCTATGTGCTGATCAAGCAATGAAGAAAAGAGACAGCAAATGAGCGCTTGTACGTATATATTACATGGTATAAAAATCACTATACGGTTTTGCCAATCTGCACTGAAATACTCCTCAACATTACCATTTTAACACCGTGTATCGTGCAATGTATGACCAACTCAAGCTGGTACCGTGGATCGAATGCTGATCATATTGGTGAAAATGGCGCACGTAAACCACTGTGCTATCTGGGAGCTGTTGCTCGGTTCCTTAAGAAACCTCGCAATGTGGGCTAATACCTACCCGCGTGCAAGCGTACGCAGCGCAGTATAGTTAGTTAGCACAACGTGTTGCAGTATGGGTAGCGTTTACGGAAAACGTGTGCACTCGCCGCAAATAGTAGCACGTATGAGCATGATTATTACCACACAATATTTTTCACAGCTATATCAATAGTTCGTGTTATTGTTACAAATTTGGTGCAGTATGCTTTGCAACTGCACTGACTTTGTAGAGTTTGCTACAATCACCAAAAATTGTGGTAGCAATAAGGGCATCATTATTACAAATCGTTTTGCAATAGTGTCGGTCGTTATAACTAAGGATTTAGCAATAGTTGACGCTAATGTTACATTTGTCAGTAGTGTAGATGTCGTCAGCCTGTCGGCTGAGGCGGAGTACACGGTCGGTCGGTGCGTTCTAAACTTTGCAACGCGCCTTCCGGGTGCGGCGGTGGTGGAGCGGGAGGAGGGGTCCTATCCTTAAGTAGGTAACCCCTACCGATACCTATGGGGTAATTGATGACAGTGATTATGCATTACTTTTTTATTGCACAGTTTGGGTCTTTAAATCCCACGCGTTTATTAATATGTGCACCACTTTATGTAATATGCATTAATCACTAAATATTTCGAAAATTTATCACCCCGGCTTACCTTAAACTTACCCTCGCGAAAACATTTACCCCACTGTAAGGACCTCACGCAATTTTGCTTTAGCCACATTTCGCCATTCAAATCATCTACTCTGAAATCGCAGATACTCCTAACTTAGTGTTCAATAATCCACAGAGAATCGTTGTTGGTTCTCGTAGTTTACAATGAAGTTTTCACGTTGACGAGTTGTTTTTGTGATTAGATAGCGACCACAGTCGGAGTCGTGACCAAAACTATGCAACATAGTAAACGAACATAATTTGAATCAACCGACAGACTGAACCAAAGATTATTATTGAATTCTATAAAATATCATTGAGCGAAGTTATTTAAACAATATTTTTATACTATAAACTAGAGCGCGACGCCTCTTTCCATTTCACATCGTTTCATAAGCGTGAACTTATCTGTTCCAAAGCTATTGTGAATTGAATGATTCCTTCCTCCGTCACTGTATAAAGGTGATGAAAATGTTCCTTATAGTTGTAATAGTCTTTGTGTGGACTGTTGGTCATGTTTCTTTTTCGTAACATTTTTATATCATTTGCGAGTTGAGCTGTGGTCATTGGATAGCGTGCGTTTGGTTGCGTAATGTTACCCACTCGGGTTGTAAGGCGCCTTAAGGATCACACCAAGAGCGTCGTCACAGCTCAGTGGTTACCGAGCACAACTTTAATGGAAAGGGCTTGGGTTCGAGCCGGCGTGCTAGCAACAGTTTGTAAAAAATGCAAACTAATTTATGAAGTAAAGGATTAAGGTTTCTCGAGCATGAATGAACCAGCTCGTTCGCTACATGATTTTAGCTGAGAAAATAGAGCCTTCATGTTAATTTTCAATTATCAGTTATCCTTGCATAGCTTATACTTTTACTGTATTTACTGGATTTTACTGTGACCGCAATAAACATTTCGGTCACTTCCTTGCTGTTTGCTAGTTGAAGCACTCTGTAAACTGTTAATCTTGGTACTGAATATTGTCAGGGAGGTTAGGGCTCTCGGGGGAGGTCGTCAGGGTGGTGGTGGGTTGACCTCCCAGCGAACATTTTTGCCAATTATACCCAATTTTTGGCAACTTTACCTAATTTTGTCGATGTAAGCCCAAGTTTTGTCAATTGTTGCTAAAATTTTTGTCGTGTCCTCGGCGCGCGTCGGAACTGGGGTGCAGGTGCGACGCACCAGCGAGAGTGCTACTCTCAGGAAATAGATTAGACTCTCGTGGGGCCTTCTCAAGGGGGTAAAGGACCCGGGTAGAAGTCCTTGCGAAGTGCTCAAAAAACTGACAATCCACAAAAAAGCAGACAAAAAGCTGACGGGGACTTAATTTTATCCTGATTTTTGTGAATTTTTGCTAAAATTTTTGTCGCGCCCTCCGCGCGCGTCGGAAATAGCGTGAGGGTGCGACGTACCAGCGAGAGTGCTACTCTCAGGAAATAGATTAGAGTCTCGTGGAGCCTTCGCAAGGGGGTAAAGGACCTGGGTGGAAGTCCTTGCGAGGTGTTCAAAAAAGCTGACAATGCACAAAACCGCTGACAAAAGAAAGCTGACGGGGACCCAATTTTATTCTAATTTTTGTAAATTTTCATCCTATTTTTGCAAATTATTTTTAAATTTTGTAGAATTTTCCGGCACATTCGGTGCGCGGCATGGAGGCGAGAGGTTTGTGAATCATGGGACAATGTGCGCAGCCTCAGGGGTTATAGGGCACCCTCAGGGGTCGACCAAGGCTAGGGGGTCGTAGACTTCAGGAGGGGTAGCAACCCCTGATGGCATGTATGATGATACACATACATGCTCGTAGGGGAGAGGAAGATTATGCCCCGCTCGAACCCCAACCTCGGATCGTATCAAATCCTGCCATGGGGCAGACTGATTTCCCTGAGGTTCAGCACCCTCCCACTTATTCCCCACCCTCCCTTTCTTCCCGTCTAGGGCGCGCGGAAAATTTTGGCAAAAATAGGCAAAACTCGCATGCAAATGAGCAAGTAATTGAGCGAAATTAACAAAAATTGGAAGAAAATTCGTAAAAATTGCGGGAAAAATGGTAAAGTACTGGAAAAAATTGGATAATATTGAGAAAAATTTTGAAACCCAAATATTTCAAAATTTAACTCTCTGAAGATTTCCAACGCAGAGAGGCTAATCCCCCTTGGGAACCACCTCGCCGACCCCTCTCAATCAAAGCACTCGCAATACCCCTGAAATTCGGACCTAACTCATGTATGGATATACTATACCTAATATAAAAGTTGTACTTTGCGAAATCCAGCATAAAGTTCGTTAGTTTTTTTGCAAACTACCAGCGCAGATTCATTCGAAATTTCTAGAACTTAAACCTTTGTAGTTAACTGATAATTTTGTTTTTTTTTGCGTTCTCGTTTTAATTTATATAATTTTGCAACGAAACCTTTCAAAGTTTTGACAGTTCAGCGCTCTACTCTGTTACGAGACACATATATACCAATAAGCGATATGCAATTAAAAGAATTCGTTATTGTCCTTATTAGTGAAAACCTTGTGAATACATAATTAAAATCCCCGTTTTTCAAATTAATTTAAAAATAAAATTATTATCATAAATAAAAATAAACAAACTATAAAATTTAACGTTTCATCGCAAACATTTCGACAACTTTTAGGCCGTAAATTATTATCATAAAAGTGACAAACTTTCCGGCAGCGGTAAGCAAATATATTTACGAAGAATTCCATCGCGCGATGGTTGGCTACCTCACCTCCCGACTTAGAGCCACACAGGCTGACGACCCAAAGTCTTTTTAAAAGTCGAGCACTTGTCTTGAGGAGTCAGGCGTTTCGTAGAATTTTACCGATTTCGTCGGTCGCTGCAATTGTTGCAATGGTGGACATTTGTTGTTTTTGTTTTTTCCTTTTGGAGCACTCTGGCCATCTATCTGTCCCCTGCCGCTCTCCCCCGCATAAGCCAATGGAGCTTCGACACTTATGATATAAGGATTTACTTGCTGTGAAAATTTTCAACAAACTGATCCACCGACCTCCACTCCATATACATCTGCGTAAAATATAACGGTAAAATATGCGCAGATTTTTCCCGACATAAGACACCTCATTCACAGTAAAAGTACAAACGCGGCTAAATTAGTAATATGCCTACACCAGTTCATGATACAATTACTGTGAAAATGTCAGTCAATTTGGACTAACCATTGTTTAAGTTACGACGATAACGTAAAATTTATGAACGTTTTAGACAAATGCAGTTGTAGCCCATTAAATTTCAGGTAGCTTGACGCTTGGCGATTACAATACTTTGACTAACCATAAAATGATATATATTAACACGGTAAAAAATCTGACTGAAGTAAAACGTTTTGCATTAAAATAAATGGTAAACCCGATAGTTTTTTTTTATAAAGTGTAATACAAGACTGGAATTCAGATAGTATCTTTGCTGGAACTGAAGACACCATGGCGACAATTTGAGACTTCATTGCGTAAAAATTTACAAACGACAACAGCGAAATTGAAAATAATTTTAGCTCCCAAAGAAGAAATATATAATACAAATGCATATTTATATGATTATATAAAGTTTTAAAGATCAAACTTTTAGAAAAAATAGTTCATTTGGATATTTAAGGTACTGTATTCCTTTTGTCACTCTATTTTGCAGGCCCGTATTCATAAATGAGGGTAGCCCTACCCGCAGGTAATTGTTGACCTACCTGCGAGTAAATTTATCATACTCTCACGTGCAATTATCCCTACCCAGCGCTTATAATATTCTAATTCTAAGCTTAGGCTAGCCACAAGTAGGCCATTTTACCTGAGAGTAGAAGTCTAGTTACCTGCGAGTAACTTAAAATTACCAGCGGCTAATTTTACCCTATCTGCAGGTAATTTTAAACCTGTGGGTAATTCTTATTTATCTATGGGTAGGGTTTTTGCTCGCAGGTAGAAGTAATATTTGTAGTACACTAAAATAAGAGTAGAACTATATTTTATCTTCTTTTTAGAATACGACTGCGCATTTAGCCTACCCTTCTATTTGGCGCGGTTGCTTAAATTACTCCGACAGTCGGTTTATATATCTTTTTAAAGCTCGCTTTCCCAACTTTAGTGTTGTGTATTTTATATGTTATTTTTGTTTGTAACTTTATATAGTTAAAAGTCACAGCATTGGGACAGTGCGATTTTTAGATTTAACAATCAGTCCCTAGTAACAAAGTGCGATACAGTAAAACAGCCACAAAAATTTCTTTTTTTTTGTTTAAATGTGTTGCCTGCCTCATTATTTTGTTGCATATCGTGAAGAATTTTTACGGCCTTTCCGAACTGTTAATAGCCGTACCTTTCACAAGACGCTAAGTCAAATATATATGTAAACTGCTGAAATAATGTCCTACCGTTATCAAGATATACACGGCTACCGACGTTTGGTTTACTGTTTAGTTAAAATATAGTTTTGACATTTCTTTTTCGGTATTTCATATTTAGAATGATCTGTTTTAATCATATGACTCTGTAAGTATCTTACATGATTAAATAAAGGCAGAAGGTGTCTTCTTACTACCGCAAGCTTAGCTCGTGGTGATTTTGTAATACAAATTTTACAAAATATTGAGCTAAGTTTATACTAAACAACCATACAGGATTCAGCTAACAACGGTCATTATAAATTAAGTGTTGATGAAGCCTTTTAGTATTACATGATAGCAGGCAGGCGCTGGCACAGAACCTTGTTTTTCCAGGGTTCCGATGTTGTGAGAGGAGTGCGATGCCTTAATAACGTTCAATGAGGTCCGGCTGGAGGGCGTAGGTAGTCACATTTCGGAATTTGGTGGAGACCCATGAAACAATGTACCTTGAAAAAATTTTGTTGACCCGGTCTCGAGAGGCCCATTTTTTAAGATTGAGCGATTGTCACTTGCTGCGCTCTCACTTGTGTGGCTTGGGGGTGGGGTTTGGGGGGCCCACATAGTCGACCCATTCCTGGTTCGTGGTGGGGTCACCCCGGTTCATGCTCCCCTCTCCCGTTAGATTTTCAATGCCCCCGTTTCATTCGACCTTTAGAAAAATTTCCCCCTAACCACAAATTTGTTTTGAGAAAATTATGGCGAAATTGAACCGAGAAGCTCCTGTTTCGTGCGCCCACACTATTGGATCCGCTGTCAGTACGATGGATGGTGCCCACACCTCGTTCCCACCTACCACCTTCCAAATTTTGACCCACCGAAATGCCATATTTGTGAACGTCAAAAATTTTGACCACAAATGTCCTGAGATCAATTTAACAAGGAAAATTCTGCCGTGAGAAAGGAAAGAAAGATACGTAAAGGGATAGTATAAAAAAACTTGCTAAGCGATATAACTCAAACAAAATGTAGATGTTACCAGCAGCGCTGCCATCATTTATCTTTAAAGGGCGACTGGGGTAAAGGCAAAATTTTTTGTACTCCATCTGCGAAATATTTTTCAAAAATACCTGGAGAAGGGAAGCAGTGACGCTCAATTCATGACGAGCTGAAAAGTTGAGCGTTTTTTTGCACATTTCTGCACGTTGCAGCATGCAGTTAGTTCCCCAGTTTGCTTATGGAAAACGAATGCAGCTGCTAGGGTGCTAGTGCCTACCATCCACATATAATTTCGTGGCGAAGCCAGTGAATGAGTGGGATACACAACTATTTCAAAATTTCCAGAAACACTTGAATTTTACATCAACCACCACCTATTCAATGAATTTATCGTTTGCGCAGTAAATTAAGCGCAATTTTTTTTGTTAACCAATGTCATGAACTTCGAGCGACCGCCAGCAGTATAATTTGCCACGAAAAATCCACTGATTCTCCAAGCCTCTTCGTGACATAAATTCGTCTAACTGCTCTGGAATCACACCGCGACCCTCAACACGCCGAGTACTTCGTGTAAGCCGGTTCCCTGTGCCTTTCCCCTTCCACTGCATTTGTGCATGTTACAATTCCGCTATATGCTACAAGTTTGTGAGAACGACATTCGAATAAAAAATTGAGGAGCAGGGGCAAGCGAAACTCGGCAACCCAATGGAATTTTTTGAGAGGGGCTACACCCGCTACTGATGCGATTCTTCGGTTTGTGAGTCTGTTATAGCAGCAAATTGTACGAATTGTGAAAGTACGGGTGTACAAGCATTGTAATTGTACTGATAAGGTCACACCGAAATTGTATAGAAACGTAGTTCCGAAAAAGAAAAAATTAAGAAGGTCCCGCTAAAGAATTGAACCTGGGCCAAATGTGCGACAACCATACTCCATAACCACTATACCATGTGATATCGTAGGTTAAGATCTTGCAATAATTATTCATATACTGCTAAGTTTAAAGCTAAGGTGCCGTGCTGTGATCGCCCACCGAGGAAATAACTGTTTGAATCGTGTTCGGCGACCCAAAATTACTCTATCTATCAAATATTAGCTATTTCTTTGGAGGCTAGACACGGTACGCCGTACCTCCACCAGGCAAAACTACCTGCAGCCAAGACAAAATTAGTTAGGAGAAAATTAGCTGCAGGTAAGACAAAATTAGCTG
The DNA here is from genome assembly GCA_030248225.1 of Trileptium ribeirensis. Classification (NCBI taxonomy): domain Eukaryota; kingdom Metazoa; phylum Nematoda; class Enoplea; order Enoplida; family Thoracostomopsidae; genus Trileptium; species Trileptium ribeirensis. Next base: position 12,056 of record JASANE010021076.1, read on the forward strand.
CAGGTAGGACAAAATTAGCTGCATGTGGGACAAAATTAGCTGCCGGTAGGACAAAATTAGCTGCAGGTAAGACAAAATTAGCTGCAGGTAGGACAAAATTAGCTGCATGTGGGACAAAATTAGCTGCCGGTAGGACAAAATTAGCTGCAGGTAGGACAAAATTAGCTGCAGGTAGGACAAAATTAGCTGCAGGTAAGACAAAATTAGCTGCAGGTAGGACAAAATTACTCGATGATAAAACAATTACGCTCAGCTAGGACAGATTGCTCGTAGATATTAATTATTACCTGCAAGTAGGGCAAAATTACCCGCTAGTAAAAATATTACTCGCGGGTAAAATAAGCCCACACGGGAGTAAATATTTTGCTCTCAATTATTTTAGGATAAATTTTTACTGCTATCCCTAGCCCAATTTAAGAATGCGAAAGTTGAGAGTAAGGGCGAGGGTAATATAAAAATTACTCGCAGTTAAAATTTACCTGAAGGTAATTTTAAGAATACGTTCCATGAAGTCAATTATTTTCCGTTAACACCATACATGCTTGCAGAAAGTGTACAGGATTATCACCACTGAGATATTGGACCTCCGGCCTCGACACGAAGCGGTGACCCCTGATAGATCGGCCAACTTTCCCAGCAGCGCCGCAGGCGCCGAAACCATATACGCCGAAGCCAACGCATCTGTCATATTACGCAACATTGATCTCAGTTTAGTTGGAAAAATATTTTTAAATTAACACATCTGTAATTTCTATATCTAAATGTTTGCGTAGCAGTTACAATGCCGCCCAAATTTGCAGTGTTGCTTTAATAATATAGCTAAATTACAGGTGTCAAAGGTCCGTCGGCTTATCTGGGGAAGTTTGTCTAAGTGGTGGGGCGCAGGCCAGGGGTTAACTTTCGACACTTTCAAAAGCTAAGAATTTTACTGGTTTTGCTAAAATTTCTTCCAATTTTTTCCAATTTTATACGATTTTTGAGAAAATTTTCATCAATTTTACTAACTTGTGCCATTTCTGCCAAATTTTCACCAATTTTTGTCAATTTACTACTCAAAAAATTTCCCGCGCCTTTGGAGGGGCAGTGGAGGACAGGGGGGTTCAGGTGCAGTAGATTGTGGAGCTAACCCTTGTACTTCCCGTATCGACACCTATCAGCTAAATAGTGGTCGATAAATTTGTGCTTCTCATGGAGGTGCAATCAAAGAAGAGACGTTTCACATTAGGTCATATTTACTTGTTCAGTTACCAATAGCGCACATGGCAGAAACATAACCTTGACCCTAACATAATCTATTATGGTCATAACTGATGGAAGCAGGGGCGTCGCCAAAGGTCCACGGAGGGCTCATGTATCGTGTAAACGTAAAGTAACATTATGTGGGAGGTATCGTCAGAAAATCTTAACTGACAGGCAATTGTAATTTGGGTAAGTGGAGGCACTAACCAAAACTGGGGGGACCATGCCCCTATGGCGACGCCCCTGCATTATGTAGAAACAACAAATCATTTGACCAATTGACATGTCAATATTTTTGACTCTAATGTGATTAATAGCGATAAACGTACAGACTAACACTAAAAATATAAAGCGGTAATCGGCACATTTAAGAGATTATGGCCAGAGCGGTGTCGATTTGTAAATAACAATCCAGGTCTTATTATCACAAGGGCAGATGTGCTTCGTCGTTTTCCCTAGTATATCGTGTAGGTGTCACGACAGATGAGGCTGCTACTGGCTTAGGAGAAAAGGATATTTGACCAGTTAACATAACGCCAAATAGTAAACCAGCGTACCAAATGTCTGGTGTTTTTCTGGGAGACTCATTAAAAGCACCAGATAGCTGCTGTCTCAATAAGTGGAAGATACAACGGGGAACACGCAATATCTGTAATTTATTACCCAAGATATTGCTGATGTTTCCCGGGGCACAACATCTTAGATGGAAGAGCATTCAGACGAGGTTAGCGTGCAACTCATTCTTGTAAATCTTTTCTTTCTTTCCTCATTCCTCATTCTTGTAAATCTGCAGCCACCTTAGCTGTCAGCCGGAATCTTTTTCTCAAGGAGAACCCAAGTTAATGGATACTACAGACACAATAACACGCGTCCCGTACCTGACCGTATTTCTCTAAATCCCTATCGGTGCCTGAACATGTTTACCGGACGCAAGTTATCATGCATGAAGGATTAATAAGATTTCGGAACATGATTCCAAAAACTTTCTCGGGCAAAGTTCGAGCTACACTGGCCGAATGGAAAAGGTATCACCTCACCTGAACCCACAGCAGCTAGATTTGCCTGAGGCTAAGCCTTACGCTTCAAAGCAAGCAACAGCAAAAGATATCACCACCCGTTAAAGGCGCTGCGTATGTGAGGAATGAGGTGTTAATTTGAGATAAATTTTCCTAATTTCCCCTATTATTTTGCCAATTTTATCATAATTTTTGCCTATTTTGACCCTATTTATGCTCATTTTTTGCAAAAATTTTCTCGCATGCCTTTGGTGCATGCGGAGATTTCGGAGCGGGTTAGAATCTACTTGAGGGACTCAGGACGATAACTAAATATTTTTATCGACACCTGTGCTATAACGTGCATAATTCAGCACGTTAAGGAAACGGTAGATTCGGCAAGATTCAGGTTCCTGTTTAGCGACCGATGTCTTCAAAACTTGTGGTTCATTTTAGCACTCGCTATTGAAATTACTATGTAATTTCGTTTAGTGACCCCTTCGTGCGTCATTACAAGCTAGTTGACACTCTCATCAAAATGATAAAATTGTTCGCTTTACTAAGCGCTGTTCTGAAGAGTGGAAGGTTCAGTTCCTTTAGTGAGCGCTATCTAAACGTTTGTCCTAGTGGGCGTCTGTCCTAAAACTTAAAGATTTAATAAATCGGCGCTGTGGCAAGTGTGGAATGACGATTTAATCAATTTCATAATATCTATCAACGGGAAACAGCTCGTTAAATATGGCTGGTTGAGCGTTTAGGGTGTTGGTGACGAAAGCGGTACCCTTCCGTAATTTGTACAAAACTGGGTAGGGATCGAGTAGCCTAGGCAGCGCATGCCACTGGAAAAAATTCACTATTAGGTAGCTCAGTGTAGAAAAATATATGGTTTAAAGTCAATAATGGTAAAATTGAGAAGCTCCTAGGCTTAAATAGCGGGCTTCGCGAGCCTGAAAAATTTCAAGGACTCAAGACCTCAAGGGCTCAATTTCAAGGACTCATGGGCACGCATCTCGTGGCAGTGGACAAGCCCTTAATTTTCGCGGGTACCCGACTCTCGAAAGCTTTTGTACGCGCATATTTCTGTTAGGAGCGCAAAGCTTATAAAAACAGAGCAACTCGAGGAGTGTTTTTGACATCGTTCCTATGTTCTCGTGGTTATAACTTCTTAAAATCACATTTTTACACTCATATACGTTCTCATATAATTTTATGATAGACTGTGGTTGATTAATCAGTTGGATACTTTAATTGAACATCTGGGATTAAGTTTTGTTACAAAGTATATATGTGTTTACAAAACCATTTTGATTTAAATAGTTATTTGGCAAGAAAATAACCGTGTCAGTTGTAGAGCCAAATTGTTAGTTTCGAGGCAGGCTAATGTAAAAACAATAATCTTATCAAACAACATAAAACCCCCCCCCCTGATTTAGAGCCTTTCTCTATCCAGGAAAATGCTACATGCATTATACATATAGTTATGTCAAAAGTGTCCTAGATAGGCAAGATCACTATAATAAGATCGTTTAGAATACATAACTTAATACAGGTATACTGTAAATGACAACAAATTTAACAGCGCTATGGAGCGTAATGCAATTTAGTGCTAGTCGCAGGTCCGTCGCGATGCGACGACAATATCAGAAACTAAGATTTAGAGCCATTCTCAAACATTAATTATGCCTTCATAAAAATAATTCAACTCTTGTAAATTCTGTTGAGCAAAGAAGGGCTGTTGTTATACTTTGCCCAAGTTACTATAATGTTAATAATCTATCATACACAGACAGACAAAATCGGAAAACAATATCACGGTTTGACGGTTGTGACAAAAATGCAGTTTTGATTAGCAATACTACTATGGCATGAACACAACTGCTGGAACCGAATGCAGTATACGGAATGTCAAAGGTTACAAGTAAATAAACGTATTTTTGTTTACGAGATATTCTTATTTAACTGCATTCATTAGCACAACAACAACAACTGTTTTCATCCACTGTGCGAAACAAAATCACAACGTTGGTTTTGAAATAATTAGCTATTCCACAGATTCACAAACCTAAATAATATCAGTGCTTGTGATCGTTTGAGACTTAACCAATTACTGATGATCCTCCAAGACCCACGTGGCAATAGTGAATATCAAAACT
>JASANE010021077.1:0-42430 GCA_030248225.1 Trileptium ribeirensis
TACAGACGAAGTTTACCTGATGTATGAATGTTAATACATAATTGGAATTTTTGTACTAATTTGTAATTTTATTGTGTTTACTTTATATAGCTACAAACAAGTTATGTGCTATAAAACATAAATTTATTGTCTGAAATTTTACACAAATTAAGTGTCATACATTTTATATATGGGACTTCGTGCAGATCATGCATAATTTACCACATATATGCCGTACCTAATTTAATTTGAATTTATGTGTAGCAAACCAAATAATTTGAATGTGTAAATTCATACAAAAGGTATGTAAATAATCATGCATATTCTGTACTGCAATTCGGGCAAATTATGTGCAATAACGAATACATCACTTAGGCGCCATTTAGTACAATATAGTGCGCTAAAAATTGAAGTAAAAATACACAATTATTGTGCCAAATTCACAGCCTTATAGAAAATAACAAAAACCCATCTACCCCACTTTGCCGCAAAAAAAAGTGGTTATCTAATTGTACTTTTCACTACTTTTAGCTATGTCCAAACTAAAATTTGCAACACCAACGAATTTCTGCTCGTTTCTACACTATAATCGTGACTGGTATAAGACAATTAGAAGTTATTAGACATTAGTAGAAAATTTTATTGTTTCGTTTCTTCCTTTCTTCAATGACTAATTAAAATCCAGAATTTTTTTTTAATGGCAGTTATAAATACCACGAGGTAGGCGCTTATATGGGCGCCATTTATTACAATTTATATTATATAGTCATTACATTATCAGGGTCTTTTCGGTTATCCCCCAGCCGGAAATACATAAATATTGAAGGTACAAATAAAACTTTTGTACCCATCGATCCAGCTCAGTGACCTGGTTCAAAAATACTCATCATACCCATATCCCTGACAAATTTTTCGATTTCTTTGAGGTCCCAGGGGTAACTTTGGGAACCTAAAATTTTTTTCTTCGGAATATGGTCGTATTGGGCCGCTCGACTCGGCTTGATGATACAAGTCGACTGGTGTATGAATTGTTGAAATCTTACCGTTAGAATGTTATGAGGGTCCAAGTCAGGGATGTGGGTAAAATTTTTTTCTAAACCAGCTAATCGAGTTGAAACGATAGGTACCAAAATTTTATCTGTAACTTGAAAATTGACGAAATTAAGGCTGGGAGATAACCGAAAAGACCCCATTGAACGTACGAATTGGTATACAATCGGTATAAGAATTTGTTCGCTATAAAATTACCCGCGATTGCGTGAACAAATATGTTAGTGCTGAAAAATATGAAATAGGAACTGAAAGGTCCCACAGATCTCTGGAATATGCTCGTGCAAGATGTAATATTCAAGACTTTCAAAATACCTTCTTTTCCCACACGAAAATTCAGAAAGTAAATCTCAATACATAACTAAACGTTAAATATCCTCTGGTATCAAATTAACAAAGGAACTGAAGGGGACACCAATATTAAACTGGAGAGGGGCACCAATATCAAACTAGTGGGGAACCAATATCAAATAGAATGGGGCATTAATATCGAACTGGAGAGTGGGATCAATGTCAATCTGGAGGGAAAACCGATATCAAATTGGAGGGGGTACCAATATCAAACTGGCTGGGGGCACCGATGTCAAACTGGGGGATGGCGTCAATATCAAACTAGAGGGGAACCAACATCAAATTGAATATGGGCACCAATATCAAACTGGAGGGGGTATAAATGTCAAATTAGAGGGGGCACCAATATCAAACTGGTTGGGGTCACCAATATTAAACAGGAGGGAGCATCAATATCAAAATATAAGGGAGCACCAATATTAAACTGGACGGGGCACTAATATCAAACTGGAGAGAACATCAATATCAAACTGGAGGGAACACCAATAATAAACTGGAAGGGGCGCCAATGTCAAACTGGAGGGGCCAATAGTAACCTGGAGGGAGCACCAATATCAAACTGGAGGGAACACCAATATCAAACTAGAGGGGGCTCCAATATCAAACAGGAGGGATTTGCAGGGGGCACCAATATTAAACTGGAAGGGCACCAATATCAAACTGGTGGAAACACCAATATCAAACTGGAGGGGGCGCCAATATCAAATAGGAGGGTGCGACAATATCAAACTCGAATGGGACACCAATGACAAACTGGAGGGGCACCACTATCAATCTGGAAGGGGGCACCAATATCAAACTGGTGGGAACATCAATATCAAACTGGAGGGGAACACCAATATCAATCTGGATGGGCACCACTATCAAACTGGAGGGGGCACCAATATCAAACTGCAGGAAGCCAACGTCAAGTAGAGTGGCCCACCAGTAACTGTCTTTTACAGCTTGCCATAAGAGACTTTTGTCTCTTACAAATGCCCGAAACAGACACATATCTGTAACAGCGAGCTAAAACAGACATAAATATCTTTCATTTAGCCGTAACAAATCTTGTATTTTTTCGGCTAGTTGCAAGAAACTATTGTCTTTTATAACCAGCTATAAGAGACACATGTCTCTTACAGCTATCCGTACGGTGTTGAAGTCTCTTACGGTTGGCTTTAAGAGACTTTTGTCTTTAACAACAATGCATTACAAACTAATATCTGTTACAACTGTCCTTAAGATATTTTTATCTCGTATGGTCAATGCTTGAAGACTTTTGTCTCTTGTGGCCAGCTCTGAAAGACAAAAATCTCTTACAGACGGCTGTAAGAGATTAAAATATCTTACAGTTGTCTGTAAGAGATTAAAATATCTTACAATTGACTATAAGAGACAAAAGTGCCTTATAGCTTTTTATATGAAACTAAAATATTGTACAGCCAGCCTTAAGAGATTTTTGTCTCTTACAGACAGCCGTAAGAGACAAAACTGCCCGGTTTTTGCACGCATTTTTCTGTGAAAGCTGCATTATAAGGGTTAAAATAAACCATGTTAAATGAAAAGTACAACGATTAAAATGTTCGCATATCTACGCAAAAGCACAACGTTTAATGTACAAACGCAGAACTAGACACATACAGCACAAACCTACACAAGTTTAATACACAAACGGTCACTGTCTCAGCATGTAGTATATACTACAATTTTGAAAACTATTGCCAGCATCCGGACTGGGCAAAAATACCCGCACCAGGGCCGTCCAGTGAGCATTCATACATGCCGGCAGGGGGGTTACCCCCTGAGGTGACGGACCCATCCCCTCGGAGCCCAAAATCTAGGGTGGCAACCCCCTTACTCCCGTGGAGAAGTGTACCCGTAGTGTAAAATATGCAGGCGCGGACATGTATTATATGTATAAAAGTTTGATGTTATATTTAGCTTTATCTAGAGGGGATAACGGAGAAGAGTTCTCAGAAGAGAAGAGCACTTCTCCGTTGGCACATATATGTAAACACTGCCCTCCCCAGGTTTTTTCTTTTTTGCCCTCCCCAAGTTTTTTTATTTTTTTTTGCGAGGGGGGAGGGGGTCCGCTGGACACCACCCAAAAAAATAAAAAAACTTGGTGGGCAGGACTTTAGATTTCAAAATTGCAAAACCAACTTTTATTCTAATCCCCCGCCACGCTCTTGGGGAGGGTAAGTAGAACCCCCCCACAACAAAAAAAATAAAAAACTTGGTGGTCATGGAATTTTGGTCCCCCACCCCAAAAAAAGCTTCGGGGGGGGTCAGGCCGAAAAACGCCCGTGTCGTCAAATAGGGTTTTACGTGTGATAACAGAGAAGTGCCATACTCTTCTCCGTTATCCACTCTTGGCTTTATTAAGCGCAATGGACCAATGTCACCTTGAGGGGATAAAGAAAAACACAGGCCATGCCGTTCTAGATATACTAAGCTTTCGACATTTTATATAAGCATTTGACCATCACTAAAACTATAGGCTGTCTCGCTAGGTACATATTTGGTTGATATGGAAGATTTTTGGAGCTTCTACCTACAGCTTTCTGTCAGTCATAGCTCTTTCTAACAACAAATAGAGAAGTGAGAATGTCTGCAAAGTAGTCAAGGAAGTATTGTTCATTAGTTAAAGGCTACTCATGTCGCTTTGTTGTAACGTAAAAGGGACACACTTCAACGCAGTAACAAATCTAACTCACAAGTCATTGTGAACATAATATGTCACTGTATATATATGCGAGCGTGCATAGTCTGACGAGTTAAGTAGAGTGGTTTTGATAAAAATTTACGATTGAATAGGAACTATTTGTTGACACGACCCGGGCATTTAGTCCTGCTATTTTTTACTATATAAGGACCCGATTTTTTGATAACATTCCGGCTCGGTTCCTGAAGTTTTTAAAATTAACCGGAATCGATCCAGAAATTTTTTTGTCAAAAATACCCGAAATAAGATGAAACTTTAGATTGTACATATTAATTACATTTTGTGATTTCTTACCTTTACTGTTTACTGTGCTTATGGTCTGGCCGTCTCCACCACCTCGAAGAGGGTTTCCTGACTGGGTACTCTGTGAGCAACACTTTGCTGTATTGGACGCACATTTATTTGCCAATGATACAAGACTGTTGGATGCAAGAGAATCCGCACATTGCACAGCTGTAGCAACAGGCTCAGGCGAGTTCGCGTTTCCTACTGCTGACACATGAGGATACTGTCCGGCATTCAAGGCTGAGGTGGCATCTACGAAGTTGAGAGATATATTCGCATCTCGAACAGTTTGGTCAACTTCTCCACTTGGATCTACCGACGTTAAACCATTATTGTAACTAGCACTAGTAGTATCCATTTCTGCTGCTGCTGCGTCTGGTATCACGGCATACGGTACTGTTGAGTCGTCAGGCAGAGGAACTGGATCATCGAGTCCATGGTTCGCATTAAATCCGAAGCTACTGTCCACGTTGGCTGTCGAACTAGTTTGGAATTCATTTCGCGCGTTCGAGGCTATCGCCGTTATGCACGCATTGTCGTACCGCGTATCGCTCCATGATTCACAAACGTCCTGCTTGCTGAAGCATTTTTCAACTATTTCGTGAGACGTGACACAAACGCTGCTATTTGAAGGAACTGCAGGCTCAATAGGCGTTTCTGTGGTTTCTCGCATATGTATATCTTTCATTGGAAACGGATCAGTTTCAGCCACATGAGTATCATGTCCCATTACACCTGTTGTAATCATTTCGCCGTGTGCTGGTATCAAAATACCACGTGCTGCAGGATATACACCATCACAACAGTCTATCGTGGTGGCACAAATCCCATTGCCATTTTCTGGGTTTCCAGAATTTCGCGCTGTAAGATTGTCTCCAAATTGGTTGCTTTGGACTTCGACTTCCGAAACACTTGACAACTCGGTTTGATTGGATCCTGCAAAAATCAGTTAATAGAAAAACTAATCGATAACTGGTTTCAAGATATCAAGCAAGAAATACCTTACGGGACATTTGACATTCCCCGACTAAAATTTGTTGTTTACTGTAGAACGCGAAAATGCTAGTTTTAGATCTTATGCATTATAATGAGTTTATCTGTGAATGCATCATAACATAACTTTCCAAACAAGCAAAAAACGGGATATAATCATCTTTCCGTTTCCTACTTAAAGTCATAGCCGGCGTTAGGGTGTAAGAGCCCCTCCAAACTCGTTGTGAGAGGCCCCTACAATTTTTTGTGAGTGGCCCCATCAAAACTTTTTGTGATATTCCCCGCCCTAAATTTCTTGTGAGATGTACTGTCTACGTAGTCTACAGGTATTTATCTCCTATTAAGGGATGGTTAGGAAAATTTTGCCCCTCAGGAAGGCACTTATTGTCAGGAATTGTCAAAAATATTGGCGTTAATTGAAAAAATTTGTGCCAAAAATCGTGTGAAAAATAGCTCATTTCTTATGAGAGGCCCCTTAGTTGTGAGTGCCCCCAAATTGGGGGGCGCGTGGGGTACTAACGCCGACTCTGCTTAAAGTTGTTTCGTCTAGAGGTCGCATAGGGTCTGGATTTTCGGACCCGATCCGACTTGGGAGCGATAGTTTCTGAAACTCTACTACGATACTCGATAACAACTAAAACTCTAACGTTGTAACTCTAACTCTAACGTTGTATCGTTTAATAATTGGGTGAAGACAGACACATACAGCTATCAATTTTCACATAAAGCTGAGACTTTGAAGCATTTCATGTTCAGGATTCCTTTTGGTGTGTCTTACGTGAAAACTTTTACCCATGAGTTCAACATTTTAAGGGTTAAATTTAGACCCGCAACGAAACGACCCGAGATATGCAGAACCCACTCGACCCGACCCGATCTCTTGTTTTGGCTATAGCATTTGCGTGCAAACGAAACATTTATTTGCTACATGATGCTTTGCTGAGTCACTTGGGTTAGCGTACAATAATTGTTTACTACCGCAACGCTGAGATATTTACCTCAACACTGGGCAAAAGCGCAAGATGATAAAAAGGCCGCTAAACTCTTGTCTTAAGAGAAAGAGCAGCGTCTTATCCTTTGTTAATTTTAATATATAGGAGCACAGCAGTGTAATCAAATACTAGGGAGGCCGCACACAAGCAAAATTTAAAAACGGCCGCCGGCGCAAAAAAAGTGCCGCGCCAGTGTCCTATTTCTTTTTACCGAACTCGATTAGTTTTGAAGAATAACAAGATTGACATATTTGCTTAGCCAAAACGTGAGAATGAAGAAAGAAGCGAAACTAGTTTTTAATTCGTACATGGTGCGCTTAAATTAATTTGATTATAAGCCGGAATTTAGATTGGAAAATTATGGTCACTGCCCTGTGTCCTTCTACACACAGTATTTTAATTGCATGGTTTCCCAGATGCTAACAACTTTGAAATCTATACCATTCATTTTGACAAAAGGTAATAATTTTACATTTAGATTGTATTAGTTTTCGTAAATCATATTTACCAATCGTTCCCTTAAAATCTCCCGTTTCTACTATCATTCGGTTTGAGACATGAATCAGTTCGTTGCGATCTGAGGAAATAGCTGATGCGGGTTCATCATATTGTATATTTTCAATTGCATAGCTCGGAGGCGGATTAGGTACTACCAACTGTCGGACGGTTTTTTCATTCTGGACAGTTACACAACTTTCCATCGGTGTCGTGGAACAAACGTCTGTTTCGATGCCGTGGCACGTAAAGGTGTAATCATGTCTTTGGTTTGAGTCGAAAGTAGTCGCTAGATCATCTGGAATGCGAATATATTTTGGGACTGTGGTTAAATTTAAATATTATTTTCTAGATTGTAAAGCAAAATAATTTTACAGTGTAAAACAGTGAAAAATCCGAGATTTCCTTAGCAATATATATGAGACGTGAGTGGTGGCATCACCAGAGATGGAACCGGTTCACCTATATCTTACCCGGTAGAGTTGCTGACCCGCTGACCCGGTAAAGTTGCTGACCCGGTCGGGAAAGTGACCCTAAATTACCCGGTGTATTGACGTCACCCCACTCAGCTTGACAGCCGCCAATATATAATTTTCTATTACCTAGATATGTTCCGGATAGGGCCGTAGATAGTATCTCCCGTACCGCCCGACCGACGAGCGGCCAAAGGTGGGGAAACGACCCAAGCAACACCCAGTATGCAAAATTGGAGGCTATATGAGGTACGAATTTTCTGACTCTAAACAAAGGTACACTGCTAGAGAGAATATAAACTATTTCTGCTTTGATGGCACAGTGACGTGTACTTGGGAGCCCACTAACAACACTCATGAGGACTAGTGACACATTGACTTGGGACACTTAGTTGGGGTTTGGCAATTCGATCCTGCTACGAACTTGGTACTTGGTTCCGGCAGACTGTCAAGGTTGTATTCGTTCTCTCCAATGGAGTAGAGGCGATCGGATTGCGTGAGCGAGTTAGCCCAGCAGTCCCGATCCGACAAGCTCGTGAACATCTCTAACAGTGAAAAGTCTTCGTTGACCACGAATTTGAAATCTGAAAAATAAATTTGAAATCGAAAATGAAGAACCGGGTCAGCTCTACTGTCCTGGTTGAGGATGTGACCCGAAATGATCCGGTGACCCTCTTCCATGTCTGGTGTGCCAATCAGGACTAATTACTTTAAGACTTGGATAGCAAATAGCGTATATGTGTTGATTCTGCTGTGTGTACAGTTATTAAAGTCATATAAAAACATTTGACACATTGTATAAATAACATCGTATAAAAATAAGATTGTATGTAAATATGATCTGTTTTTCAGAGATTAACTAATAAGAGATTATGGTAGTGAGGTACGTATTATTAACGCTTAAACAGGACATAAAACTAAACGCTACCTATTGTTCGTAGATTTATATATAGAAAAATTTCTTTATTTTTTGCTTCAGACTACTGACTCAAAGAAAGACGCATATTCACCGTTGGGTGTAACCAGTAGGCAAATATTTTACAACTCATATAAACTTATCCCAATGGCTATCGTGTGCTAAATTGAATTGGTGCAAAAATTCGGGGCTTTTGTGCACAGTGACCCGAGGAAGGCAAGATAAATAATCTTGCGTAACGACATCACTTTTAGCAAGTCACAGAAGCTGCAGAGCCATGCTTTACAAAGCCCTTAAACGAGGCTGTTTTTGCCTCTATCGACTTTTACAAACTTTTCTTCGTCTCATAGTGGTACTGATGTAGATCCAGCCTACTCCATACAAGCCTTGGAGAAACTTTTAGGGAACCCAGAGGTGTGCTCAGGCCTCTGCGGCGCGGGCAAAGTTTCGGAGCCCGCGCAAGCCCTCTGGCCTGGAGCGGGAACAAGCTACATGCCCGCCCAAAATTAATCGTCCAAAAATATGAGCACTAACTAATGAAACAGGCCCAATCTGAGCCAATCGGTGTGCTTGAACAGCTACTAGCACATCGATAATGGCAGAAATTTGAAAAATTCTTGGCTGGAATTTGAAAAATCCGATTTCCTGTGTAACCGACAAGCGACCAATTGTTCGGACTCTTCATATATAGACAGTTTCGGAACACTTTCGGAGCTTTTTCTGGATAAAAGTTGACTGTTTTGCCCAAATAGATTGGGTTTTCCAACCATCTCGTCCGTTGCTTGCTGCAGAATTCCAACCAGGCTTGCAATATTTCGTTGAACCGCAAGTACCCCGTTTATACATACTAAAAGATCGAGGTAGCGGGTGTCTGCGGATGGAAGCAGATTTGAGGGTTCAGTGTGGTTAGCTTTAGTTTTTTGTATTTTCCATTAATGCCGATTAATATTTAGTCATTTATGCGCATAAAACATGATCATATTTATCATATATTTTTTCAAATTATATCTATGCGGGAAGAATATCGATCTGCGGGAATGTGCGGGCTCAAGCACCCACATTAAACTGCTCGTGGGCCTGGGCCTGGTGTGCACAGACACAGGACCTGCGGGCTGGGCCCACGGCTGCAGGTCCGCGCAAACCTCTGAAGAAACCTATAACGGTCCTGTCGGAGCATCTAGTACATATCACGTCCTTGTGGCTAGCTTGTACGTTTAAAATATTTGCCAATAGTCTATTGGTTCATAGGATTCTTCAGAAAGGCAACAATAATGTCATTGCTGATTTTCGGTTTCATTGCTAACACGAACGCAAAAAAGCAAAATCATTGAATAATGTTTCTAAATTCATGTAGGTAACCACTGGAACCATGAACTGGAACTTTTTTGACAGCTGTTTGTGGGGTACATAAATAAGAAAACGCAGCGGCAAAAAAATTTGACTAAGTCAATTATTTACCAGTCAATAAATGTCTATACACAGTTACGGAAAGAAGTGCCTGCACTCTCAAGACTCACGTTAAACGCATTTAATATATTTTTGATTTTACTTTAAAAACGTTAAATGCAAATGCATGCACTTTGTGCGATTTTTTCGTCCAGTTTAACTTCTGTACGCTAATGTATATATATGATTGTTTACCGTTAAGTAAAGCTCCCATGCCATCACATATACGGGCAGCTGTATCGCTCAAAATTCCGCCGACATGGAGACGTTGACTATCTGTTAATAATAATAATTCGCAGTTTATACGATATAGCGCTCTCCTAAAACTTTGTGATGATAGCACTCTCAAATTTTGAATTATACAACTCGAGATATGTCTGTTATTTTAATCTCAGGTTCGGCTTTCAGCTACAAAAGTTTGCATTTCCATGTACACTAAATAAGCTAAATATCCGAAGTCCCGTTGTGCACCAGTTTACATTTAATCTCTATGTGCACCAGAGATGAAACCGGGTCAGTTTGGGTCACTTTTCAGACCGGGTCACCTGGTCACACCCCTGACCTATTCTGACCCGATAGTCGAGCTTGCACAAGTCACCATACAAACAATATACCAATATAGGAACTGCTGCTTGCTTTAACGCACTCGTCGTGTAGCCTGGGAAACGACAATCTGTCGGCTGAGGGTCTACGGCAGCGTTATATCGAAGCAGAAGACCAATATATATAGCTGATATACTAGTTCGCAGGCGGAGCCGCCAGATTGTGAATTTTGAGCTTTCGTTTTCCGAACTGGTGCACATCGAACCTGGTGCACATAGAGACTGCTGCACATCGGGACTGTTCGTGCACATCGGAACAGTAGCAGAGTATTATGCAAATTAAACTTTGTTACGATTACGATATACAACGATAAAGACAGCATACAATTAGCAATTGCTTGGCGTTGGAGCCCACACTTTTAAAGTTTCTCTGAAAGATATTTATCTGATTAAATTCCGGCCGAATTTACAACAGCGATATTTTTTAAATCAAGTTTATTTCGGAAGAACTTTGTTGTAAGCGCGTTAAAATTAGTGGTATAAACGGAATAAGATGTGGACAAAAGCAATAGCTTACTTGGGGGTGGTTTGACTAGAATGTGCCCTGGAATCCGGGTGCAAATTTGTGCTTCCTTAGGCGTCTTCCTCCGCATAAGTCTGGTGATAACATAAAGGCCATACGAGTGTCGAGGCTTAAGCTTAGTATATGGCATACCAGCGTATGACGTCACGCCCCTCAGCTTGAATTTGCCCATTTTCAGTATACTGTTCATAAATAAGGCTATCCTACCAATTCCCCCGAACCACATCGCAAACCTAGCTTCGAGATGTCAGAACCTATCATTGACAATCGCCCGTAGAGTTCCAACATATTAAGTGGTATCATTAGAAGGAGTCCACTGTTACTACACAAAATCTACTCGATAGTATTATTACCATACGACCCATTATTACTACACAATCAGTATTCGAGAGTAGGTATTCGAGATAAGTATAACTTTTTAGGGCAGAGAAACTGAGCACTTGGTCCATTGTCTACGGCACGTTAGAAGGCGATTCACATTTAGAGCCTCTTCTATATATGTAAACCAAGGTAAATTTACCAATTAAAGCGCTGTGTATTAGATGTTTACAGATGTGTATAATGGCCACAGTTGGTTAGTAGATTTGGAAAAAAAACGGTCAACGGGTGACAGATACATCCGGATCACCGGATAAAGATTCGTGTCGCGGTTCCAACGCTTGAATGCATGCACTCTTTGCAGTACGTTCATTGTTTATCGCAAACTTTATCATACTTAATCCTAACATATTACCGCAGTTCACATATTGTAAATCCTTTGTTGCCAGCGCATCGCTCTGCGGAACATATCTTTCATCTGCCGTGAAATGTTCTCCTACTACACTCGACTCGTTTTCGTGACTATCTGGATGGGAATTATCATCCGTTTCTCGATCCTAAACACTTTATTATAACAGTTATCAACAGTTATCCACACAACACGCTTCTATTTCATGTTTGGCTATTTAAAACATATCGCTTTAAATGTACGATGTAATTATTACGATATTACGATGTAATTATTTCCTTGGAAAAATTTATTAGTAGAAATAAATGTTTCTCCAAAATGTCTTAAACACGTCGAACTTGGGCAAGCCTACTCTCTGATTTGTCTACTACGCGTAAAAGTGGCAATGCACTATTCGCTACGGATATTTACTCATGGGACATTTTGTCCCGTACAATTCGTGCCACAGTAATTCGTCCCCTGAAAGTTTGTTTTACCAGGATAATTTGCAGGCTAATTACGGGGAACAAATGTCACACCTTAAAGGAAGGAAAAACGTCAAGGATGGAACAAATATAAATGCTATAAATGTGTCTATAAATGCACATACTTCACTGCGAGTAGGTAGCGTAGATTCGTTCATTACACCTCTTTTCTTCAACTGTACCTTGTTATGATCCTGAAAGTCAAAAGTCAGAGTAAAGACTGTGGCAATTTTTTAGCTAAGCCTATTGGCCACTTTAGTAAGAAGTATTTAACGCCATGTAACACTACTGAACAATATATATCATATGCTAAAGTAATCTTGAGAGGGCGTAAATAGTGTACCGGCTAAGCCGGTCTTGTTCTTGGTATACTAAACCCAAACCTTTATGCATAGAACTTAGAGATGACCACCACATATGGCGGAGGTCGAAAATATGGGGGGGTACAGAGTTCCAGTGGAGAGCAGGGCAGCCATCCTAGAAGGGTAACCACCTGGCCGGTCAAATTTTTCCACGGCGTGGTCAGTCGTGAGGACTTTTCTTTGCTCGCCGGCAGCATATTTTCTGTCTCCGGGTTCACTTTTCTCCTGAGGTGGGGGCCCCTATATACCCCTGTAACGCTGTATCGATTATCACTAAGCCCGACTCGGAAGGTTGCCCATCCTACACTAATATGTACGTTTTTCGTGTTATATAACGCAGCACCCTGACGATTGCCTGTGCCATCAGGCAAACGGCTTCGATAGTTTCAGCATAGCCAGTTACCGTTATAAAAATTTCTCAAATCAAAGCAAGCCAAGAATTTGTAACCGCAGCAGTCGGCATAAGCAACTTATCCAGTTTACATTGACAGCCCCGCGATCTGCAACTTGGAGGGAATATGAGAAAAACATTAATTCAGACAGTAGATATTACTTAGAATTACAAACTAGATGCTTCACGTGAACCGTTGGGTTTCCGCCGAGCGCCATGGTTCACAACGAATTTACTGCCAGCGGAGCTAGCTAATATCTGTTGGCGCACTAAGGGCAAAATATAAACAAAAATCGCGTTTTGACAAAATTATAAATACAGAGAAAGTGCAGCCGACGAGTGATAGTGGCGTTCCATAGGTACCGGTAGGTTCTACGACACTGCCATATCCTACCTGAATCAGTTGCGCATTCGCTGAGATTACCTCGGAACAGCGCAGCAGCAGAGGACTAATTAATGTCGGGTATTACCTAGGGTAGAAACCCAAAGGTTAAAATAACTGTTATATTATTCACAGCGGGTCGAAACAACGAAATGTATATGGGTAAACCGTGGTTTTTCTACGCCAGGTAACTGCAAATATTAATTCTACTCTGTTGCTGCGCGGGATAGACGTAATCTCAAGGAATACGCAACTACTCGCCTTTGAGATTTGGATATTTGTAACACCTGTAATCACTGGCGGATCCAGCCGCCGATCTTGGGGGGGGGGGTGGCGTTAATCTCCATTACGGAATACAGCCCTCTGGCGGGAGAAAGGGTCGGTGGTGAGGAAATTTTCTCAGCGGGGGCCGACAGGGCTGCATGCAGCCCCTTAGCTCTTCGCTCCTGAGTACCCCCTGCCAGAATGTGTGCCCTAACGCATCCTAGGGTTTCGTAGATTTTCAAAAAAATTTTCCAATCTTGGGAGTGCGACCGCCCCCTTTCGCTCCCCCCCTGGATCCGCCACTGCCTGTAATAACCCAATACCTTAGCTTGTTGTTTGTTGCCAAATACATTTTCGCTATACATTGGTTTACTCCACAATATATATAATTTGATAATATAAATTTCCCTTTCGTCTGAACAGCGCGTGAACAACAGTAAAAACATTTTACTATTTCAAACTTATACCGAAATAGAATACATTTGACATTTTCTGTAGTATCACACAACTAACAATACAGAAGCGCATCGATGGGGGAGATACCAAAATTAAAAAATAAACTAAGAAATTGTTTGTCTCTAATGCCGAGACTAGCTATGTAATTTGTGGGAAAGCTTTTGTAAACTACAAACAGCCACCAAAGTTAGATTTTAACAAGATAAAGACGATCCTCAGCAGGGCCGGTGCAAGCAAGGTGGTGGCCCCCCCAACACCGGGTGGAGGCCCTTGATATAATATACATATGTCTTGGTAAATTGCAAGCAATTAAAATATCCATCAACTCTAATTTTATCCAAACGTATTAACCTCTCATGCAGATAACATATCTATAGTAACACCTTACATTTATGTTTGCGTTACGTTTAAATTGGAAATACACCTTGGTTACATCCATTATGTTTTGCAACCAAACTTAGCTGTGTACTAAGCGCTTAATCACGCGCTCAAGCAGCAATTTTAAGTGGTATTGACTCCGTCAATTGGCATGAATATTAATCAAATTCTCAGACACGCACCTGTGGATATTAAATTAAACAACCCACACACAATCAATATTACAGAAGTTTTTTTGTGATAGTCAATCACACGATAGCTACTGTGTTCACAGTGTACCAGTTCCCGTGTCCACGATGATATACGTGCAACCGCCCCTTGATTAGGAAAATCCGCCCCATCCCACCCCATGGGCGGGTGCTCCGCTCCACCCCACCCCATGAGTCGACCCACCCCACATGCAACTCTGGGGTGGGGGCCTCTGAAGGGTGGTGGCCCCCCCGGTCGGGGGGTTCGGGGGGCTGCAGCGCCGGCCCTGATCCTCAGTATCTGCGCCCCTGTATACTACACATTTTTGTATCACTGGAACTGGCAGTATGCGCAAAATAATGTTGAATGGACATGTAATTGGAGAAGTTGGCTAGCATGACGCGCCCTGAAGGGCTGAGGCTCCCATGGGGAAGGGGTTGTTCTAACGGTGGCCTTGGATACTTTATTTGCTGCCTATAGTAATAGCGCAGGAGCCGAAGATGATTTGCCTACTCGAAATTTTGTAATTCACTAGTAGCCAGCAAGTTAGGAAATGACTTGTTCATTGGCATTCTATCGAGTAAAACAAATCAGCTTACTTCTTTAGCATTGCGGTTACGCTCTCTGCTTGATATTATCTTCTTCTTAATTTCCGTATACCCCTGCAATTGTAATAAAGATTGCGCTATATAATGTTGCTGTTTACAGTTAAAATATTAGGCTGATATATAATTGAAAGCTAAAAGAAAATGATAGTTTGAATTTGTCATTTTGCATTGCAGACTATAATGAGACGAAAAGAAAAAAATTACACTCAAGCTAGAATAAACTAGAAAACTTACCTTACTCATTGCATATCTTTATATAAATCATAACCTTACACCCTTGTAAAAGTTTGCTTTCAAGTATTAAACGCGAAAGATAAAGTCTATAAAGCTTCCGGCTAGAACGAAAAGACTATGTTATATATAATGTGAAACTACCAGCATCTCGTAGATTATTTTAGAGTATAATTCAAGACTTCCTGTTAAAATTGTCTGAAACGTGCATGGTAGACATCCGTAAAATCTTCGTCGCGATATTCAAATACATCTGTTACGTCATGTTCCATTTCGGATTCATGTGCACCAATGACGCAATCAAACACCTGGTCGACTACATTCATCACTCTTTTATTATCAGTATCAGCTTCATGGTAAATCAACTTTTTGTTCCTCTTTATAAGAGCGCGATGCTCTTTTCTTCTTCGCCTTTTCAACTTCTTGAAATATTTGTTTGTATTAATTAATTAATACGCTAAGTATGCAGTCAAACTCAAATGCTAAAAAATACGTTCATCGTGTAGCTTAATAATATTGCAATTTGCAACAATATTCGTGTTATATATACGTATATGTTATTTACTAAATCGAATCGATTTTAGCAGCAGGGGCCTAGAGAAGGAGAATATCCCTCCGTAAAGGCTAACATTTTTACAATAGGTATCGCAAGGAGTTTGCTGGTTTAATTGTCCCAAACCCCCGGAAATTTTTTGGTTCCAAATTGTCCCCCCACCCCGAAACAAATTTATGCCTACGCCCTGTGTATCAGGTAAAGTTACTATATAAATATATTTATCCGTTCAGTGTTATGTACCCGTATTTCAAGGCTGTCAATGAGGCAACATCTGCAAAAGGGGGTAAGTGCGGTCAATTACGAAGTCATAGCACTACTGTGAACTGTGTGAATTTTTAAGCATATTAAAAGAATATATAAACAAAACTACCGATCAAAATACAGAAGCGCTTCGATCGGCGACATTGCAACTACCGCACATCGCAGAGCTACTTCAAAAAAATTCACAGTTTCCGAGCCATGTGTACATGTCGGCAGGGGGTTACCTCCTCCCCCTGGGGTCTCGGAACACCTCCCTCCCCCCTCGGAGCCCAAAAGCTAAGGAAGGTTACTTACCCCCCCCCCCCGGAAAAAATGAACCCGTAACACAAAATATGCTGGCGATGCCCAAAAAAGGTCCTCACCACCAACCAACACTAGAAACATTTTGCCGGCCAGGGGGATACCCCTGGGTTGGCCGCTACCCCCACCCCCGGTGTGACCGACGTCGGCATGTATGTGTGTTCTTAAACATTTCCGAATTGTGATATTAAAAGAATAGAGCCAATACCTTTAACATGTTCCATAATCTTGTGGGCCAAAGTCAGGCTGAGGGGCGTGACGTCATAAGCTGATATGCCGTTCTACATATACTAAGCCTAAGCCTTAGCCTAAGCTACGACCTTTATATGGCCTCTAGATTATCACTTAGCCTAAGTCGGGGGCTGCTGCACCCCGAACCCCCCGCACTAAGCTGGTCCTTTTTCAACGATATAACCCTACGCCCCTCAGCCTTGGGCCGAAATTTTGATAATCTAAGTTTATTGCTTACTAAAGTTGAACGGCCGGTTCACAAGATGGCTAATGTCACTTTTCTAGGTGAGTTATGTTTTCTTCGTTATATATAGCTCAACATCGATTGCTCTGGCGAAAATTGGTCAAATAGGACTACAGCCAAGTGGCAGCACTCAGTGAGGAGGTTAAGCACGTGTGGATCACGAACAGCTGCGTACCCATTCTAACTACTTCCGAACTTGTAAATTAGAAAAATGAAAAAAAATTGACCAATTTTAGGAGCCATAATGACCATTTAGAACTCCCTGCAGCTCCCTAGAGGGGTAACAGCGTCTCCCTTGTTCTCTTAAAACAAAGGAACTAACCCGTTTAACATGCTAAATAACACTATACGAAGCGCCTCAAGTGGCGAGGTCCCAACTACCGCATATCGCTGAAGTATACGTATAAAATTAATTTTCTCTAGCTAAGTGATCTTAAATGTGTCTCGGCTGTGATGCTAATACAATGAAACCAATAAGTTTACCGTTTCAAATAACCCTACAAAACCGTGGTTCACCCTCGGCAAAAAAGAAACTCAATTTATCTAATTTTTGGAAATGGCATGTTTTATTGGACACATTCTAAGATTCAGACAAGACTTTCAGACAATTCTAGACTTTGGCTCATAATTGGAGATCGGCTGCTCCGACAAAAGATATAAAATAGCAGAGTTGTAGCACCTGCTAATGGGATTTCGGTTATGGTGCAATTCTCTAATGCCCTGCTTCTGTGAAAAGTTATGACTCAGAATTTCCCTGCGCTCCATATCGCGAAAAGCACAAGGTGCTAATGCTAAATCGACCTCACTTGTTTGAGTTTTTGGCCACAAAAAGTAGGGCTAGAACATTAATCTTGACACACTAAAATTCAGATACCACAGCGCGTCAGAGAAAAAACAGTTACCTGAATTCACCCGTCCAGAAGCGAATTATAGATGTCACAGAGCGGCAAAAAGATTTTGAGGAAACTCTGCTCGCTTTATTTCGAATATCATCTATAACATCAAACTGGAGCACGCAATCGAAAAACGGCAAAAAACGACATTTCATCAATATTTAATATTCATTTTGGCATATTCAGAAATTAATTACAGCCACCACAAAAAGCTGTGCGAGTGATACCGGAAATCATGTTTAAATGTACCGGGCCTTACAGCAAAAATACTGTTGTTCAACCCTTGCTCGCTAAACTGAGGGAGGTACACAGAAATCTTTAAGCATGTATAAGCCTAACAGTAATTGCAAAGGATAGAAAAAAAATTGGCCACATCGTATAATCCAATTCAGAGTGATACGTGTTGAAATGAATTTTTGCTCATTTATATGTTTTATAACGCCAAATGGCTCAAAAAATAGTATTTTCAATCATAACTATTTTGGGCCTTCATTTACAAATTTGGGCCTAACTGGGGCGCACTAGAGAACATCAGGACGAGCATTTTGAGCCATCGCGCGCTTAAATCGGACCAGCGGTTCATGAGTTATGCTTGTCACCAAGTATTTGCACTAGCTATGTCATCTTAATTAAATGTACTAGGGCCCTACTACCTACGGTAGTTGGGAATAAGCTCTTCATCCTCCCTCAACAAGCAAGAATTTCAAATTATCTAAATTTTGAAAATTACACTTGTTGGGCATATTTTAAACTTTGGCTCATATCTCGAAAACGCCTGCCCTGGGAAAAAGTGCAGTATAGCAATGTTCTAGTTGTCCCTCAGAAGATTCCGAATATTGCTATCGATTCTTTTATGCGATACTTCTGTGAGTAGTTATGACTCAATATTTGAGGAAGTGCCATATGGCCAATATATCACAAAGTGATAATTCGGCGTCATTATTTTGTGTTTTTGGTACGAAAACGTGAGGTTATGTACTTGCTTTAACAAAAGGGAAAATTATGCACTACAACGTGTCTAAAAAAGTTTTAGAATATCCTTCTATCCAATAATGATTTATAGATATCACTGACTGAAAAAATGCGTTTTTGCTTCCTTAATCCACTGCCTGAGCAAATTAAGTTCACTTTATTTCAAATATACACTGTAAAAGTAAAACCGATCATGCAATAGAAAAATCGCTAAAAAATGACATTTGTCCCATATCTCACCTTCATTTTGACATATTTAAAAATTGGTTACGGCCAGCACAAAAATCTGTGCGAGTGATACCGGATTTTTCGTATTTAAATGTACTAGGGCCCTACTACCTAGGGTAGTTGAGAATAATGAATTTTCTGGACATCAAGTCCTAAGGGTATATACATGAAAGTAAAAATGAATTAGAAACTTTGAACGACCTTCAGTCGAAACAGCATGAAAAACTTGTTTCTTCAGCTTACTAACGCAGTTCACACTATTGAAGTCTGAATTTTGTACCTCTACTAGGAGCTGAAAACGTTGCAGAAAAACGATGATGTGGGGAAGCAGATGCGCGCCCGGGATTTGAAAATACCTACTTTCGTTATTTTGTTTCTTCATTGTCAAGATCAAGTTGTAGCACAGCGCTTCAAATGCTACATCATTCAGTACACTATTGACAAAGCGATAACATGATCAGTGAGAAAAACAGTCGGGCTCTTTTAATTATACATCCATGTTTAACGGTCCTTGATCTATGCGATTCGCAATATGGCCTTTGGGTGTGCCACAGATTTGAGAATTTATCGAGAGATTCAAGTTTAGGCACATCAAGCATCTGGTAGTGTTTTTGTCGCTTTAGTTTTTTACGGTCTCTGCGCTCCGAGGCGTTATATACGGATATAATATATGCTCTTACTAGTTCTTTGTCGCAACTATACTCATGATGCAATTTTTATAAATAAACAAATATTTTTACTTATTTGAGCGATTATGTGCTTCCGAAAGTATGAAGGTTTCGCTATATCAACAGAATTCGCGACCTATGAATTCTGAATCGGGTGGTATATTTCGAAGACAAATATGACCAACTTCGGGCTCCCTAAAGACATAATGACATCTATAATGTATTTGAGGATATCGACCACGTTGCTTTCGTTCCTTATTGAAAACGAAGGGAAACGCAAATGTCTGGAAGGATCGTTGCATTTCTTGGTCTGACAAGCCTAAATCAGGATCTAAATGAACGAGTAATTTTTTAATTCGAGTCTGACGGTGTTAAAACTACAGCATACATAAACACTATTGTGTGTAAAAATAACTGTTTAAAAATAATGCATGAGCCGTTACGGCACAACTAACCCTGAGGGGCGGTACGTTATAGCGTTAGAAAAAACAGCTTAGAGCGAGGGGTACTGGGGCGGCAGCCCCCCGACTTACCCTTAGGCTTAATGTATTTCTCATATAAGGAGCTTACTATATCAAGTGCGGCTTGGCCTGCATTTTATTTCCGACCGTCAGGGTTACTTGGTAGGTGTCTACAGTACCATTGCCAACGCTACGCTACACCATTTAAAACAGACGAAGAGAAACCGAGGATGAATTTCAGGTTGGTATCTTTCGTAACGTTAGACTGCTTATTTTGGGCAATATTTCTATCTATACAGCAATGTCTGCCCATGTTCCCAGGAAGGTGCGATCATAGTAACTTGGTTGAACTGCAAAGCAATAGCGAACACACTATGTTTACGTGATACTAAATTTTTGTTGTTTTTTCCATACTATGCAGTAGGCGGCTATGCGTAACCAATTGGTTTTCGAACGAGAACTCTACCGCACTATACAGCACTGTTTTATAAAATGGTACAATGTTTGTTGAATAACCACTATAAATGTGAATCTATCCAATTGAACATTTAACATCGAATTCCTAGGCAAGCGTGATCTGTTTCCTGCATTACAACGCAAATATACGCATGCTCAAGGAATCTGACTGTGATACAACTGCGGCGTAATGCAGCATTCACAGAAAAATGCGTGCAAAAACCGGACAGTTTTGTCTCATACAGCCGTCCGTAAGAGATGAAAATCTCTTAAGGCTGGCTGTATAATATTTTAGTTTCATACAGATAGCTATAAGACACTTTTGTCTCTTATAGCCAATTGTAAGATATTTTAATCTCTTATAGACAACTGTAAGATATTTTGTCTCTTACAACCGTCTGTAAGAGATTTTTGTCTTTTGGAGCTGGCCACAAGAGACAACAGGCTTTAACGATTGGCCATACGATATAAAATATCCAAAGGACAGCTATAAGATATTTTAGTTTGTAATGCATTGCTGTTACAGACAAAAGTCTCTTAAAGCCAACCGTAAGAGACTTCAAAACCTTACGGATAGATGTAAAAGACATTTGTCTCTTATAGCTGGTCATAAGAGACAATAGTTTCTTGCAGCCAGCCGAAAGAGACAAAAATCTGTTACGGCTAAGTGAAAGAGATTTAAGTCTGTTTTAGCTGGCTGTAAGAGATTTGTGCTGATTCGAGCATTTGTAAGAGACAAAAGTCTCTTATGGCAAGCTGTAAAAAAGAATTCCTAATTAATATCTCCGCAACACAACGTTTTTGGCTCAAAAAATTGCAGTAAAACAAAACTTTGAAGAATCCGCATCTGCTAGGCTGCAAAGTTTTATTGTCAGTTATCTGCGGTGACCCAATTTGCTGGAATCTATTGGCTTTTCTTGATAAGCGATCCATGGCGGTGACGGTAAGCTAATTTATGTATTTTTGGTTACTACAATAGTAAAGTAAAAGTATAGAAAATAGCCCATAAGTAAAACTTTTCAGCTGCCCATGGGCACGCAATACCCCGTACCCATGGAACCGTGGGTCGCAGAGCAGAATCAACACCGACAATGATATTCCCATGCCCCAAACCCCACAAGCAAAACTTTTCAGCAGCCCAAAACGTTAGAACAAGTTTTGATATTGTTTGATATTGGTATCCCCTCTAGTTTGATATTGATGCCCCCTTCCAGTTTGATATTGGTGCCCCTACAGTTTGATATTGGTGTCCCCTCTCGGTGGATATTGGTGCCCCCTCCAGTTTGATATTGGTGTGACCCTCCAGTTTATTATTGGTACCCCTCCAGTTTGGTATTGGTGCCCCCTCCAATTCGCTATTGATGCCTCCTCTAGTTTGATATTGGTGCCCGCCACAGTTTGATATTGGTGCCCCCTCCAATTTGATATTTCCCCCTCCTGTTTATTATTGGCGCACCCCACCTGTTTGTTATTGGTGCCCCGTTTAATTTTATATTGGTGGCCCCTCTATTTTCATATTGGTCCACCTCCAGTTTGATTATTGTTGCCCCCTCCAGCAATAAGCATGCATAAACATGCCAATACGAGCTAAGTAAAACTACGTCCATTTTAATATCGTTGAGTGCTTGCTAACAGAATCACTCTCGACCTAACTTTATGGTCACTCACTTGAAAGGTTTTGAAAGCGGCCTTTTATTCGCTGGTAACTAGTAATGAATATAATATTCCGAAACTATGTTTGCACTAAGGTGACATTATAAGCGAAAACCGCTGACTATAACTTCTTTACAGCACACTAAACTGAAGCACTTTAACATCCTTGATTTATAACAATTACATTAATATATACATCCTTCACTTGTTTAACAGTTCAATGCAAACCTAAAACAATATTGATATATTATTTTTCTTGATACAAGACTAATGTATTGTGATATCACCAAAATATGTTCCGCAATTCGTCGTTCAAGCTGATATTTTTAGGACTAGTAAAAACTGCAGCAATATATTGTATATTATAATTGTCTTTTACAACACACTTTGTCTTAATGCGAAATCAATAGGAATTTTAGCAGTTTTAGAAATTTTATAAAGGGGCACAACTTACAGCGCACTACATTTTGTTACAACACACGTTTCACATCTTGAGTGCGCTATTGCACGCAATAATATTGATAATGAATGATTGATAATATTTTAGAGAAGTCAGACGGAAATATTAACATCAGCTGTTGTTGCTGCGCCGAATTTTGCAGTCGTTCGTTCAAATTAACCATTGTATTGATTGTATGGTAACCGGTACAGTAAAGATATTTATATAAAATCTTCAAAATTTAGACTGGCGAATTATTGCTGTCAGTTCATGTTATGATCCTTCGGTGTGAGAATTGCAGTGTTGCGGTTCAAATCTGGTGAGGCGCTAAGCAGCAGCTTGGTCAGAAGCATAAAAATATTTGAAATTTTATGTAAAAAATGGCAAAATTTTGAGTTCTTCTTGAATAAGATATTGAAATTTGACTACATTGCCGTTATTTACAATTAAAGTAACAATAATGCCAGAACACTAAAAACCGAAAATAAATACAATGTCGCCGCGTAATGTGAGCACATCCTACTAACTTTTTGGAGTTTAGAAAAAGGGCAAAATTTTGAGTTCTTCGTGAACAAGATATTAAAATTTGACTACATTGCTGTTATTTACAATTAAAGTAACAATAATACCAGAACACTAAAACCGAAAATGAATACTATGTCGCCGGGTAATGTGAGCACACCCTACTAACTTTTGGAGTTTGCAAAAGTATATAATTTAAAGTTATTATTGCAGGGGCACCAGTATCAAACTGGAGAAGGGCACCAATATCAAACTCGAGAGGGCACCAATACCAAACTGTAGGGGCACCAATATCAAACTGGATGGGGACTCATATCAAGCTGGATAGGGGGACCAATGTCAAACTGGAGGGAGCACCAATGGGGACACCAATATCAAATTGTAGGGGCCATAAGAGACTTTTGTCTCTTACAAATGCCCGAAACAGACACAAATCTCCTACAGCCAGCTAAAACAGACTTAAATCTCTTTCACTTAGCCGTAACAGATTTTTGTCTCTTCCGGCTAGCTGCAAGAAACTATTGTCTCTTATGACCATCTATAAGAGACAAATATCTCTTATAGCTATCCGTAAGGTTTTGAAGTCTCTTACAGTTGGCTTTAAGAGACTTTTGTCTTTAACAGCAATGCATTACAAACTGAAATCTATTATAGCTGTCTTTAAGATATTTTTGTCTCTTATGGCCAGTGGTTAAAGACTTTTATCTCTTGTGGACAGCTCTAAAAGACAAAAATCTCTTATAGACGGCTGTAAGAGACTAAAATATCTTACAGTTGTCTGTAAGGGATTAAAATATCTTACAATAGACTATAAGAGATAAAAGTGCCTTATAGCTATCTGTATGAAACTAAGATCTTATACAGCCAGCCTTAAGAGATTTTTGTCTCTTACAGACGGCTGTACGAGATAAAACTGCCCGATTTTTGCACGCATTTTTCTGTGAAAGCTGCATAACTTACTCATAAAACACCTAGCACGTAAAACAATACTAAGACTAATAAAGTTACTGTTGAATTTAATTATTGTAAGCCTAGACGACTGAACAACTTACTACAGTAAAGACTTACTTGTTTTAGCGTTTTCAGCCAATGTTTTTCACAGCCAGCTACCGAGATACGTTTCAAGCGGTTGCAACTAATAACAACTTTCCGAGGACCGTTTAGGCTTTCGTCAAATAAATTATCGATATTAATTGCTGATCGTCGTAGAAGTCCAGCTCGTGCTCGAAATTCAAACAAGACTCCGCCGTACATTTGATTCACAATTATAATTCCGAATAGAGTTACTGTTCCAACCTAAAACAAAGCAACGGTTTGGCCCTAAGAAAGAGCCGAGTTTATATGGCGTAGCTTGCGAAACGACATCACTTCGCAAAAAACAGTTAACAGTTCGTAAATGTCGGGCAATATCTGGTTTCTAACAGATATTAGAGTGAAACTGCTAATATTTAGGGTGAGCTTTACATTCACATAATTTAAAAATAGCATTGCAACGTAAGTCATAAACGTGGTCAAAACAAACATGCAACCAAATGGTTTTAGGAACCAGAAACTTGTCAGAAGAGATTGATGATAGCGCCCAGTTGTGATTCCTGGAATTGGATAATACACCGCATGCCCATATTCGAGACCATCTTTCCGGTCATGGACAGTTCCAGACATATTTGCGTATCCGCTAGCAATCGCTGCTACGTCATCATCGACCGTATCAATGGTGTAACGAAATTTGAGAACGCTTTGTACTGCAAGAAGAAATTCAAGGTGAATTCCCGGGCCAGGACATCTCTTAGCAAGCTTTTGGCTAAAAGACATATGTTTGATCGCTATCCAACAACGATACGCGAATGGCGTCAGCGTTTCCGCGGCGATGTAAAAATGGTGCTCTGATAAATCCATAGGAACACTAGCCATAGAACCGGATACAGAATTGTTATTCATTATTTACAAATTTTTCTGCAAGAATTTATTTACATAGTAGCTTAAATATTCATGGTCAAATAATTTTTTTAATTTCAGACAGTTTTATACTGTTCATAATTAGATGTGAATAAAATTTTTAGCCAAATTATTTTAGCGTCTGATGGTAAAAACATTTGTCAGATATATATTTTGGCTTTTTCAAATATAATAGTAGAGTCGCAATGTCAGGACACAACCAATAAGCTTCGTTTAAATTCGAAAAGTGAACTTTTGGTTGGTCTCTTTCGAAGGTATGAAAAAATCTTTTCCTCTACAGAAACGTGTAAAAGGTACATGTATATAGACGTAAACTTAGCTTTAGAGTGTAAAATCTTCAATAAACTTGCTCAAATGTTGTAAAACTCATTTTCAACAGAAATCAGAGTAAAATTGCTAACATTTTTTGCTAGGTTTATAGTAACATAATTCAATGACAACATTACAATGTAGATTATAGAAGCGCTAAAACCAAGAGTAGATGAAAAATGCTGGTTAACCCTCCCCCTCTCACCGGTGGGCGCCGGTGTCGGCGAGACCATTTCTTCGGAAAGGTGGCTGGATGTATGTCTATATGTATAGTGTAACAGCCCAAGTTTTTGTAGAAACTGCTAAAATACTTTTAAGACAATCCCAAACTAATTTTAAAAGTTTCCCGTGAACCGGTGGAACATGATATTGGTACACGGTATGCTGTTGTACTAAATAAAAAGTATTTGTTATATGATCAAGGTATTTCTTATCTCTATCAGTAGGTCGAGACAAGTTTTTATGGTGACTCCGAAAATAGTATGTTAACGAAATTATGAGTGATTGACATTGGGGAATCATATTTATCCTGGGTATGACACCAAAAAAGGGTCAATCATATGTATATATAAGTCGTGTGCACGAAATTGAAGTAAACCAATATATACATTTGGGCAAGACTAAATTTAAAGTTACCCCACCAACCATCCTATTTTGTAATTTTGCATGAAAATTGTTTTGGATCGCTTTGTGGTCAATTGAAATTCGGCGTAAAACTATCGACAAATAGAATCTAACCATTTTGTTTTCTCGAAAATGCAAGTATGATTACTCAAATTTTTGAGAATGAAAATTTGTCGAATTTGAATTAAACCAGTTTTGTTCGCGAACACCGAGAGCTTAACTATAGGATCGAGTTGATTGTGACGTCACTTTTACATTAAATTCGTTCGCGAACAATGAATAATCCAAATTAAGATAATTAAAAGCTTTAGAGAACCGAAAAACTTCTGTTCAAACACAGGGTCTTATGTCTGCCACTTGAATTTAATTTTGTCAATTTTTAATTACGAAAAACATAATGAAATTAAGCCTTTTTCCGTATTAAGGGCTTCCACTTCGATGTCGGTAATTACAAAATAGGATGGTTGGTGGGGTAACCTTAAGTTTACTATGCATTGATATTGCCCGCTGGCGCGTGCTAGGACGGTACTCAGACCACCGTTTAGAATATTCAACTAAGGCTTTTAGGTGTTTAATTAGCGTTTCGATTTTGTATTGGATGAGCGTCCGATAGGACCGATAAATAATCTTAATCTTGTTGCAATATTATCATGTAATAATCAAGTATTTTATGCTTATGTAAATAGAAGACGTGAACACAACCAAAATTTTTTACAGAACTACGAGTAGAGGTCGACCTCATCCCGGAATAATCATAGTGGCGCCGTTAACATGGCATAATAGATAATCATTCATCAAACAAAATAAAAATGTCATACTCACTCCAAAATTTTTTTCATGTTCAAACTATTCTCGGGGATAGTGTGTGCTACAAACTATAGAATATGGACCCCTAGGTTTCCGAAAAGTGCTATGTGGATCCTCGAAATACCAATACTTAGAGTGCTATATGTCTGCTTTAGCTCGCTGTTAGGAATTACGTCTCTTTCGTTTATCTGTACGCCGTTTGTATGTGGAAGTAGTTTTCTCATCCTGTGAGGCCATTTGTGCTCGAATTGTAAGCAACAATGAAGTACTTGCACTTGAAACCGATGTTAAAAGGAACACTTTTGCACAGCACTTTGAAGACCTATTTCATGCTGCGTGGGTTGAACATGCCCTAAACGCAGCCCACACCTCTCCCTATCGACGTTCCACGGTCCACCCGTCTAGCAGGAGTGTTATTGCCGACTTAAAGCAATCATCGTCGCAGATCTTGGTTTACTTGCGGATGAATTTCCGCTGCGTCTCTGCGGAACAGCAAAGCAGACAAAAAGCAAAAGACATTGTGCAATTATGCTGAGGAGAGTATGTTTGGGTTCTTAATCAGACTGGCTCGTTACCGAGTCACACGCCGAGACCTGTCAGCCCGGTTCTATCTCTGCTGCACAAATCAGTTGCTACGCATTGATACGTGAAGAATACGAGAGTATATTTTGTGTCGAGGAACGTGTCATTAGGAAACATACCGTTTTATTGGTAAAATGAAAAAAATTTATTCTGTAGTGGCCTGCGACACTTATTTACAGTATATAATGTGAGCGTAGAATGGGCAATGGGCAAAATGTGATCGGTTTTTGGTCGTAAATTAGTTTAGCCTTGTAATATCAAAAACGGCGAAGTTCCGCACCGACACTGGCTCAGGATACGTCGAGTGGTACCAAACTTAACACCATCATAAAAGTTAGTGCTTGATGCTTATGCTCGTTAGTGCTTATTGAAAAAAGAGAAAAAGCTAAACCTAATGATTAATTTATAAAATTGACTGGTTCCCCTATCTCAGAATTCGATGCCGGATGTGATCATAATAGACACCATTCGACTCCTTTCCAAGAGACCTATGATTATATATATTGATACCAAAATGGCCCATGTAAACTAACTTACTGGGTAACTACGTCAAAAAACAATTTCAAAACCTTTTTGAGAGGCACAGCACTGTACTGTCTACTTTGAAAGACTCGGCGAGCCAGGTGTTCGTAGCTTAACCGCGAGAAGCCACAAAATTGAAAGATACTGATGTACAAATAGCAGGATCTATTTTATGCGCTTATATTTCAGGTGTAAATAAATTAATATCTTAAAGCATATTAAGTGTTATCGACGTTATTTCAGTATAATACGGTACTTTTGACACGGTAAAAAGCGAGGTACTTTTGACACAACGATTAAACAAGGGTAGATCGTATGGTGAAATTATATAAAAAGGACGGACAACGTGTTGTAATTAAACGGTAGACTGTTCAGCCAATGCCTGTACATTGTTTTCAATTTTGCTATGACTCTGCTTCAAATATACGTTGTGCTATATATGTTCTTTGACCATAGGTGCCACCTTGCTTGCCAGGTTCGGATAAATGCAAGCTAACAATATCTGTTGCTATTATGGGCCCAACTTTTAACCTGGGGTGTCATGGAGGCGCATTTCCAAACCGGTGACTACCTACCAGGCATGTCCAGGAATAAACACCGTTACCGTGAAATATCAGCGACGTGTTCTATTGGAGCGTTGGTATATATACATCCAGCAGGAGATCGCTTTTGCAGGATTATATGTGCTAACAGGGGTAACGGGTTGCCCTCCGGAAGGTGCCGAACCAACAGGTGTACCTCCTCTCCTACCCGAAGACCGCCCAGACCCCCCGGGAAGCCAAACTCCTTCCACTGGGACCTCGGAACTCGGGCCATATATATAAGTTCTAGGATACATGATTATATCGGGACATCACCCCACGAGGTTAAGTAAGATGGGTACAAATCTCCACGACTCAATGTTTCTTATGAGTTATACGTTTTTGCATTTTGCTGGGCTAATTCTTTGATATCAATTCTGGGTTACAGTGGAATTCCATAAGTTTTTTGGTGTCTGAATTAGCAGCATGATCGTCAAAGTTTTGTGCTAAAATGCTTCACAGTTTTTCTAATTCTGTTTGACTGTCATAAATAATTTTTTGTTTAGAAAAGAAAAAGAAGAGAAAGATAAACGTGCTTTAACCGCATGATGTGGTTATTTCGCGCGAGCAGGATGTTCCTGCGTTCTGTTACTGGAGTTCCTGTTGTTGGAAAAGGAATGACGCCGTACTAGTGTCATCTTGTGATTGTGTTGTCGGTATTCGCATGATGGCCGGGGGTTCTGCCGTATACTATGTAGTTTAAGTTATTCTTTGAATTATTTCTGAAAGGTTTTACAATTTATAAGATTAAATTTACAAGATAAACGTTGTATGCATGCATTTTGTAAAAAGCAAGTAATTATTGCAATGATTGCAAGAAGACACTATGTTAACTAACCCGCAGAGCGAACTTTCGTATTCCCACGTCCTCTCTCGTCTTCTGGCGTAAAACACCTGAAAACTTTGTTGTTATTATCAATGCAATTATTATTCTATTCCGAGAAATTGCAAGTTAGTTTGAATGTGTTGGTTCGCTGGAGTTGGCTGTCGTTGGGCCATTCTTGGAGTATTGAGCACACATTCCGCGTTATTGCAAATTGCTTTTGCAATGAATTTGTTGCATAGCCGCCTTTGTCTTTGTGTCAGCCTTTCCAAAGGCATCATTTCGTACAGCCATTCATTTGGCATGTAGTTAGGAGCACTCAGGGCTGTCCGTAGTGCACTATTTTGGACCCAGTTTAATTTGTTTTGCTGTGTTTGGGCCATTCCACAGAAGGCCACCCTACAGTATTCCTTAAAGGGCCGTATGTACTGTTTATAGAACTGTAGCATCGTGCTAGGTGAACGTCCCTAATCAATTCCTTTTAGGCTTTTTAGCACGTTTAACATGAGGGCAGATCGATGTTTAATGTCATTTGTGTTGCGTTCAAAAGTTACACGACCACCAAAAGTAATGCCCAAAAATTTTGCATGTGTTGATGCTCTAATAAGTTCGTTCCATATTTGGACAGCGAGCGGGATACCATTTAACGTGTTACGGTGGCGTGTGCGTGCGCTAAAATATAATAACTTTGTTTTGTTGGGGTTGATATTTATACACCATTTTGAGCAATAGTTAACAAGCTGGTTTGGTAGGTACTGGAGGAAGCGCTTGGCAGCTATTGGACTCCAGTGGTAAGACCAAATAGCGATATCGTCAACGAATTGACTACTCTTTGTATTGGTGTTGTTGTACATTAGTGCGTCATTTGTATACATTAAGTAATGTAGGGGCTTATAACTCCTCCTTGTGGCACTCCTACCGTGGGACAGAATGCTGTTGAGGTTGTACCGTTTACCCAAACGTAACATTCACGATTTGAAACATAACTGTATATCATCCACTTGAGCTCGTGCAAATGAATAGTGTTGCGGTATTGCGTGCATATTTTGGCCATCAAGCCCGAATGCCACACTGTGTCAAAAGCCTATTCCCTATCGGCAAATAGGGCTATGCAATGTTGTTTGCTTATTCTGGCTTTGACGGCGTCATATGACAGCCTAAATAAGTGATTGTTCACAGACCTATTTTTTCTACTACCACTTTGGGAAATGTTTAGCATATTTGCAGTTTCCAGCCTTGTTCGTATTCTAGCGTTAATTATGCGCTCCAGTACTTTTCCAAGTACCGGGAGGCGGGTTATTGATCGATACGAATTGGTAATATATGGGCTTTTACCAGCTTTAGGGATCATTACATTTTTGCCTCTTTTCCAAGTGGCGCGGTGGTAGCCGATAAGATACGATATCTGATAAAGCTCGAGTAGTGTTTGGATAAAGGCTACAGGAGCTTGCTTGATTACGTTTATATTTATGCCGTCGTGTCCGGGTACCTTATTGTTCGTGTTATTGATAGCTGTTATTAATTCCTCGTTCCTTATTATATCAATGTTTGCGGGTAATGGTTGGGGCAAGTATGTTGTTTTCACTCATTCGAACCAGGTGTTAACTGTATGCTGTAAATCAGCATCAAAATTATTTAACTGTTTAGGTTTAAAAATATTGTCCATGTAGTTCCGAAACTCAATAGGAATTTCACGATCAGATCTGAGGTATGTTTCGTTAGCTCTGGTGCCTTTTAGTATTGTTGATTTGTTTCGCTCTTGTTTTGCTTTTCCAATGTTGCGGAGTTTCTTCCTCGTTAAGACGGTGTCAATTTTGGGGCCAATTGTTTCAACAAATTGCTGCCATGCCGCCGTTTTCTCTTCCGAAGCTTATTTCTAATTTCACGATTTAGCTGGTTCCTTCTTTGACGAAGGATGTTGTTTTTAGTTTGTTGTCAGAGCCTTCTAATGTATTTCCTTTCCTGTATCAGGTGCATCAGCTCATTACTAATGCGGAGCTTATTATTTTTGGAACTGGTTTTTCGTATGGCGGTAAGCATGGCATAGTTAATAACGAGTTCTAGTAGTTTGGCTCGGGCATGAGTGATTTCAGGCCATAAACTACTGTGATTTTGGTGCATTGATTGCTTCAGACTGTTACATGGAAGGTAATTGTTAGTTACTGCTTGATATAGTGGCCAGTTGACCTTTCGGTAATCAAATCCACTTTGTTTCACTATTAGCGATTTGTCTACTGATTTGTTGAGGCTAGTTACTAGTGTTTCGTGGTCAGAATATCCTTTTGGGCTTACAACTTCTGGTGTATCAATAAATGGAGTTAAGTCACAAATTACCAGGATTAGATCAATGATAGTTGAGTGGAGTCTTCCGGATCTTGTTGGCAGGAATTTGTCGTTGATTATCATTAGGTTCCGGTGAATTAAGTATTCTGCTAGTTTATCGCTTTGTTCGTTGTTTGCTTCGCAAGCGTCGTCCCAGAGCCAATGCTTGTAGTTCAGGATCGCCGCCGATTATTACGCTATTAAAGTTATCTAGGCAATAGTTTGTTAAGTTAAAGCCTAGTTTGCTACGGTACGGTGGATGATATAGATATAGTAAGCATAATTTTTATTATCGTACGTAATACAACAGGTGACGGCTTCCGTACGACTAGTGGTGTTTGGTAATTGGACGGGTATGGCTTTAAATGTTTTCTTAATCATTATTGCCACACCACCACCTCTGGTATTTCTGCCGTTTCGTATTATTTCGTAGGTGCTTGGCATTGAGATTTCTTGTGTTACACCCATTCTGGTTTCGTTGAGAAACATGCAATCTACCAGATGTTCGTCGATAAATTGCTTAAGACTTTGGCTGTTTGTTTTAGGAGCTACAATGTTGGATAGTGCAAGTATAAACTTAGCCATGGTTATGATTTGTTATATTTAACGGTTTTGGGTGAACACCTTTGGTAATGTGTGCTTTTATAATGGCCACTAAATCGTTATCGCTGGTATTAATATGGCTTCGTCGCAAGGATTCGCTGGTAACTTCGGTTTTAAAATGGTATCTCGCAGATTGGACTACAATATCAGTTATGTCGGCTGCTTTGCCATTATCATACATTTCTGATGCTACTTTAGTTATTACGTCGTATACAAAGTGTGTTATTTGTTTGACTAAGGTGTCATTGGTGTACCGTTGCGTTTCTTTTAGTTTGGCCATAGTTGCACATGTGTTCTGTTCTTTAGTAATTTGCTTTTGTTGCTCTGTTTGCGATGCATTTTTAGCTTTATTTACCAGTTGTTTCTTCAGTTTCACGTACTTTGGACATTTCTTTGAAAGACTTCGGTTTTCGCCGTGGCAGTTAACACATCGGGCTCTAGCGGTGCAAAGTGTATTCCAATTACTGGCTGCAGGACAGTTTTCACTGCTGCAGATCACGCAGCACGCGCTATTTTTACACGCCCTTGGTATATGACCATACTGCTGGCATTTGCAGCATTTGATCGGTTCCAGGCCAAGGTTCTTCGGTTGCTCGCACCTGATCTTGTTGTATCCGAATTTGATACCATAATTAAGCATAAGTTGAGCTTCTCTGCTGTTTGTAACTTTGATTTCCACAAGCGGCAGTTTCTGTTCACCTTTGTCCGTGCGCTTCTTAAATCGTCTGACATTGGTTACGCTGTTAATGCTATTTTGCCGGAGCTCTTCGGTAATTTCGTCATCGCTGATTTCAATGTCGACTCTGCGTGCAATTACAGTATGTATTTTAGGACATGAGGCTGCGAACATATCAGGGCACAGTATTTCAAGGTGTTCGGCTAAGTTCGGCAATGTGATGTAACTAGGTAGATCTCAACACAGTCATGCATCAAAAAGCTATCACATGGATGCGGCCTATTCGAAAGTAGGGGAGAGAACTTAAAATGGGAAGGACGTATTAGGTAAAAATCATATTTTTGCCAAAAAGTGGAGGGGAGAAAACTGATCTATATAAGAACACCAAGGTATGTCTGGCAGTGAACCAAGTGACATCACAAACATCACTGCAACTTGTTCAAGCGATCCCAAATGGCTTATATACAACAGCTGGACAACAGATAACAGCATGTGCTCAACTTTCAGTTTGATAAAGACGATTGAACAAGGAAATCTAGTGCGGATATGGTGGCGAGAAATGATGTAGAATGACAAACACTTCGTGACTAAAAATTTTTGACAAATAAGATTGATTATAAAGTGAAAATTATTTTTATTTAGCCATTCAGTATACACGGCAGAGTGACTATATAACTTTCTTGAATGCATGGCTACCTAAGAACCTCCTAAACCGAAATATTTGCGTCGCAACCAAATGATGATGCATGAAGATGCGCTAAGGGCATTCGGCTTTCACTTTTTCGAGTCGTTTTTGAAGAAATTAAATTTTGTTATTCTACTTAGCTAGAGTATATGTTATTTACGTAGTGTAGGATAAATTATGAGCTTAGTAGTGCCAAATCATCACCTGGAAGAGGCTAAGCTGATCTGGATAACTAGTTTTCGTTGGGTATACTCTTGATATCTATGTGTCCTCGTCTGCTTGTATCACCTATGAACGGGAAACGAAACACCTATCTCAGGCACAAAATTGGCCGAGTGTTGCTGTTTTCGTTTGTAGTGTTTTGGTAATTGACTGAACTGAATCAAATTTCGTCATGATCTTAAGGCGTAGTGTCCGCGGCGACGAATTTGCCATTTAGCTACAACATGAAGAGCGATAATTTTCGTTTCAAATACGTAAATGTTGATGATACCATTATTGGCACTTAAGCGGAAACTTAAGCACTGGTTGAATAAAACTTTCATAGCAAATATATGCTCAATTTATACAGAAATACCAAACACAGCAAACCACAGTAAAATTTCGTGAAAGCTGACAAAGGTTTGAGGCTTCTATAATATTCTGAAATGTTCCAGTGAAACATGTTGCATGTATGTATTCGGAACAAATTCAGATTTTGAACAGAACTTGCATGTGTAGATCAGCTACTTCAACGCCATTTCTAAAGGCTTTCATACAGTTTATTCGATTTCAGGCTCAGCTCTATACTGATTAACCAGAACATTTTTCGAAAGTACCTCTTTTATTCCCAATCGGGACAGTGCACTTTCTAAGAAAGAAAGACAAGACACGGACTTTCTAACAGTTTTGCTTGTTTCGATTGATATTCGTATTAATTGTCTCCGCTGAACTGCTACACTAAAAACCTTCCTAGTGCAAATGACTTTAAATTTATATTTTACCCTTTAGCGCCGAAATTAATTTGTGTATCGTGTAACGTTTGACTAACTGTAGCCAGATCGAGAGATCGAACTCGACGTGTACGGGTAAAAACGCCGTATATACTATGCACGAGCCAGTGCGCTATTTATGAGCTGTTGTTCGGTCCCTAAAGAAACCTAATACAAAAATCAACAACGAACTCAGTTAATTCTACAGTTTATGTAGGCTGTCCACGTCAGCGCAAAGTGAACGTCAAAAGGGTTAAATGAGCTTTTTAGCTAAAATTTTATTGACAAGTAAAACTATAATTTTTGAATGATATAAAATTTCAACAATCTTATATATTTTATTTGTTTATCGTCTCGATCAAATGAAGCAAATTTAACGGCTCTAATACACAGGTGTCAAAAGTGCGTCAGCTAGGAGGATAGAGCGTCGTCGTTGACTTCAGGAGTAGACCCCCAAGAACTCCGTCATTTTAAACAAGTTTACCCAATTTTTGCTAAATTATTCTTCTTGTGGCAATTCGGGTTTTAGGGGGTCCGACTCTTACTGGTGGGGTAACCCCCTGCCGTGATCGGCACATATGTTATAATATCAATTCGAACAGATGTTGTTTCTAGTAAGATATTAATGACTGATATAGGTGTAGAAAAAATGCGAAGATTTGTCTGACCAATTTGCAATAACTTTTGCCATTTTCGTTGAATAGTTTCGAACATTGACGTAAACTTCTATCGCTTGTGACATACCATTAAACATACATGCTCACAGAATATCACTCCTGAGGCGTCAAACCCACTCTGACAGGTGGCGGAAATCCTTCCTTTTCGCCATGGCGATGAAAGCACTTCTCCCCACACACGTCAAATAATTTTTGACGAAGATTGGACAAATTAGGGAGACACAAATTGTCACGAGGTAGGGAACGTTTT
This sequence comes from Trileptium ribeirensis, assembly GCA_030248225.1. Lineage (NCBI taxonomy): Eukaryota > Metazoa > Nematoda > Enoplea > Enoplida > Thoracostomopsidae > Trileptium > Trileptium ribeirensis. The sequence goes on from JASANE010021077.1 coordinate 35,537, forward strand.
AGAGAAAAACCTGGGAAAAATTAGCGAAACCGAAGAAAATAGAGCAAAGTTGTGGTAATTTATAATTCTTAAAATATGAGAAATTACACACCCCGCGCCATACTCCCCTTGTATACAGCGATAAAAAACTAACCCTAACTGAGTCAAAATCATGTTCAACCCTCCAGTGACTGAATACCAACGAATTTTCCCAAATCAAGTTGCACGCAAGGTAATATGCGCGCAAACACATTACGGTACACAGTGCCTTTATATATTCACACAATCCGATCGCAATATCTTTTAATATCCGACAAGGAATCCTTTTATGAAGAAAAAAATGCATACAACCGAATTACTTCTGCCGCGCGAATGAAAAAAGGAAAAAAGAGACTAAATTCAAAGACTAACATATATGATATTCTGATATTCCAAACTATCATATTAGTTTCAAAATTATGAGTAATCTGATAGGAAAAGGCAACACTCTGTGCCGGTACTTAAAATTATACTGGTAGTAATGAATTATTTAACACCTTAAACGCGTCAGAACAATTGTGAACTTCATTTTTGCTCCATGAATTTCGAGACTGATAGTGTAAGGAATCACATTAAAAGATTAAAAAAGGAAAATTTGTTTTTAGCTTCTTAGCTGTTCTGAACTTAGAAAAGGGGAGTTCGATGGTTTTCGTAAAAAACGACATCGTTCTGTGGAAGAAATGGCATCGGATTTTACTAGCTCCAGGATAATTGTAAAAATCGTGTCGCTATATATTGTTTTTTGTTGTAACCAGCGGATGTTTATTCATTTTAAATGTTTGAATAAAACTTTAATTATGGTATCTCTCGAACGATGAATCTCCGCAAAAATGCAAAACAATCGTGTTGACAAAGAACCGAAAAAGGAAAAAGGACAATAGTAACAAAGTCCATAATTTTCGCATCAATATACGGTCTATATCTGTTTCGTTTCATTGCTCACACATTGGTGAGCCCGACGTTATTAATTTATTGGTTTGTTCTTCGATGATATATTTGCCGCCTGGGCCGGCACTCATTTTTTGACGAGTTCGGCACGATCTGAATCACTATAAACAGACAAAGAAGCGACGCTCAAATTTTTTTGGCATTGTCTAGTCAAAGTCTATCCGATACTACGTAGAATTGTGACTTTTACAAGAGTAAAGCGCCATCACCATTCGAACACCACAATGGATACTGTAAGGATAATTTTATGGTGAAGATTGATGATTTTATAGATTGATTGATAATTTTATGGTGAAGATAGACGCTGAACCTGAACACAAAATTAAAATATAATTTGCTCAAAACAACTCGCATGATTGTTTGCAGCTCTCACTGTAGCCAGTCTGATGTAAAATTGGGATATAACATATTTAACAAACAATTTGATTATTGATAACTCAGTGTTAACGTTCACACAGCTTGCATTCACCATGCATTTATTAAATCTTGGCTGGTTTTTACCATTTTAAGCGCATTTTTACCCCAACATGATTACATTACAGTGATTGGCGCAAATCCCAAGTCAAATGCACCAATTTGGTTTGCACGTGCACATTTTCAAGTTTCATTTATACTAAGCCGGCCTCATGCATACAGCGTTTTCAAACAAACACAATTTTTTGCTAAATATGTTCGTGGGGAAACCTTCGGGGCTTGCATATTTATTACTGCCGAACAAAAAACATCCCTCCGATGGCTATTGATACTAGCCAGGGATATCGAATTGAGTCCTGGCCCAAATGATTATAATACCTATACAAAACAAGAAATCCAAACGGTTTTGAGAATCCTTCACGAAACTGAGCCAGAGTTCACCATTCCGGCGGGCACTCGCAAAGATGAACTCATTGAACAGCTGCGCATGTATGGAGAAAATCTTCTCCGTACAATTTTCTCATCTCTCCGACAACAACCTCAGGCCGGAACCGCAGGAAACCGACAACGTCAGGTTCCAGATGATGTAGGAAAAGCTATCAAATTACCCGATTTTTTTGAAACCGACACAAAGCAGCGGTTCGAAACAGTTGAACAGATGCTAACCGGAACTACTGAAACTGTGTGTAAGAACAGTCTGTTGCGAGTGCCCGCCGGAATGGTGAACTCTGGCTCAGTTTAGTGAAGGATTCTCAAAACCGTTTGGATTTCTTGTTTTGTATAGGTATTATAATCATTTCGGGCCAGGACTCAATTCGATATCCCTGGCTAGTATCAATAGCCATCGGAGGGATGTTTTTTGTTCGGCAGTAATAAATATGCAAGCCCCAAAGGTTTTCCCACGAACATATTTAGCAAAAAATTGTGTTTGTTTGAAAACGCTGTATGCATGAGGCCGCACTCGTGTGATGAAACTTGAAAATGTGCACGTGCAAACCAATACATACATAATTTGGGGATTTGCGCCAATCACTGTAATGTAATCATGTTGGGGTAAAAATGCGCTTAAAATGGTAAAAACCAGCCAAGATTTAATAAATGCATGGTGAATGCAAGCTGTGTGAACGTTAACACTGATCAATAATCAAATTGTTTGTTAAATATGTTATATCCCAATTTTACATCAGACTGGCTACAGTGAGAGCTGCAAACAATCACGTGCGAGTTGTTTTGAGCAAATTATATTTTAATTTTGTGTTCAGGTTCAGCGTCTATCTTCACCATAAAATTATCAATCAATCTATAAAATCATCAATCTTCACCATAAACATATCCTTACAGTATCCATTGTTAAGTCTACTAATGGTGATGGCGCTTTACTCTTGTAAAAGTCACAATTCTACGTAGTATCGGATCAACTTTGACTAGACAATGCCAAAGAAATTTGAGCGTCGCTTCTTTGTCTGTTTATAGTGATTTTGCGTCGTCCAAACTCATCAAAATAGAGTGCCGGCCCAGGCGGCAAATATATCATCGAAGAACGAACCAATAAATTAATAACGTCGGGCTCACCAATGTGTGCAGAATGAAACGAAAAAAACGATCAATTAACCATTATATTGATGCGAAAATTATGGACTTTTTTTTTTTTTTTTTTTTTTGTTTTGCATTTTTGCGGAGATTCATCGTTCGAGAGATACCATAATTAAAGTTTTATTCAAACATTTAAAATGAATAAACATCCGCTGGTTACAACAAAAAACAATATATAGCGACACGATTTTAATTATCCTGGAGCTAGTAAAATCCGATGCAGTTTCTTCCACAGAACAATGTGTTTTCAAAAACCATAGAACTCCTTTTCTAAGTTCAGAACAGCTAAGAAGCTAAAAACAAATTTTCCTTTTTTAATCTTTTATGTGTATTCCTTACACTATCAGTCTCGAAATTCATGGAGCAAAAATGAAGTTCACAATTGTTCTGACGCGTTTAAGATCTTAAATCATTCATTTACTACCAGTATAATTTTAGTACCTGGCACAGAGTGTTGCCTTTTCCTATCAGATTACTCATAATTTTGAAACTAATATGATAGTTTGGAATATCAGAATATCATATATGTTATTCTTTTAATTTAGTCTCTTTTTTACTTTTTTCATTCGCGAGGCAGAATTAATTAGGTTGTATGCAATTTTTTTCTTCATAAAAGGATTCCTTTTCGGATATTAAAAAATATTGCGATCGGATTGTGTGAATATATAAAGGCATGTGAACCGTAATGTGTTTGCGCGCATATTACCTTGCGTACAACTTGATTTGGCAAAATTCGTTGGTATTCAGTCACTGGAGGGTTGAACATGATTTTGACTGAGCTAGGGTTAAGTTTTTTATCGCTGTATACAAGGGGGAGTATTGCGCGGGGTGTGTAATTTCTCATATTTTAAGAATTATAAATTACCACAACTTTGCTCTATTTTCTCCAGTTTCGCTAATTTTTCCCAGGTTTTTCTCTAAAATTTTCCCTACCTCGTGACAATTTGAGTCTCACTAATTTGTCCAATTTTCGTCAAAATTTATTTGACGTGTGGGGGGGGGCGGCAGGGGAAAAGGAAGGATTTCCGCCACCTGCCAGAGTGGGTTTGACGCCTCAGGAGTGATCTTCTACCTCTCTGTGAGCATGTATGTTTAATGGTATGTCACAAGTGATATAAGTTTACGTCAATGTTCAATGTTCAAAACTATTCAACGAAATCAAATGTCAAAAGTTATTGCAAATTGGTCAGACAAATCTCCGTATTTTTTTCTACACCTACGTCAGTCATTAATATTTTCCTAGAAACAACATCTGTTCGAACAGATATTATAGCATATGTGTCGATAACGGCAGGGGGTTACCCCACCAGTAAGAGTCGGACCCCCTAAAACCCGAATTGCCACAAGAAGAATAATTTAGCAAAAATTGGGTAAACTTGTTTAAAATGACGGAGTTCTTGGGGGTCTACTCCTGAAGTCAACGACGACGCTCTATCCTCCTAGCTGACGCACTTTTGACACCTGTGTATTAGAGCCGTTAAATTTGCTTCATTTGATCGAGACGATAAACAAATAAAATATATAAGATTGTTGAAATTTTATATCATTCAAAAATTATAGTTTTACTTGTCAATAAAATTTTAGCTAAAAAGCTCATTTAACCCTTTTGACGTTCACTTTGCGCTGACGTGGACAGCCTACATAAACTGTAGAATTAACTGAGTTCGTTGTTGATTTTTGTATTAGGTTTCTTTAGGGACCGAACAACAGCTCATAAATAGCGCACTGGCTCGTGCATAGTATATACGGCGTTTTTACCCGTACACGTCGAGTTCGATCTCTCGATCTGGCTACAGTTAGTCAAACGTTACACGATACACAAATTAATTTCGGCGCTAAATGGTAAAATATAAATTTAAAGTCATTTGCACTAGGAAGGTTTTTAGTGTAGCAGTTTAGCGGAGACAATTAATACGGAATATCAATCCAAACAAGCAAAACTGTTAGAAAGTCCGTGTCTTGCTTTTCTTTCTTAGAAAGTGCACTGTCCCGATTGGGAATAAAAGAGGTACTTTCGAAAAATGTTCTGGTTAATCAGTATAGAGCTGAGCCTGAAATCGAATAAACTGTATGAAAGCCTTTAGAAATGGCGTTGAAGTAGCTGATCTACACATGCAAGTTCTGTTCAAAATCTGAATTTGTTCCGAATACATACATGCAACATGTTTCACTGGAACATTTCAGAATATTATAGAAGCCTCAAACCTTTGTCAGCTTTCACGAAATTTTACTGTGGTTTGCTGTGTTTGGTATTTCTGTATAAATTGAGCATATATTTGCTATGAAAGTTTTATTCAACCAGTGCTTAAGTTTCCGCTTAAGTGCCAATAATGGTATCATCAACATTTACGTATTTGAAACGAAAATTATCGCTCTTCATGTTGTAGCTAAATGGCAAATTCGTCGCCGCGGACACTACGCCTTAAGATCATGACGAAATTTGATTCAGTTCAGTCAATTACCAAAACACTACAAACGAAAACAGCAACATCTCGGCCAATTTTGTGCCTGAGATAGGTGTTTCGTTTCCCGTTCATAGGTGATACAAGCAGACGAGGACACATAGATATCAAGAGATACCCAACGAAAAGTAGTTATCCAGATCAGCTTAGCCTCTTCCAGGTGATGATTTGGCACTATAAAGCTCATAATTTATCCTATACAATGTAAATAACACAAACTGTAGCTAAGTAGGATAACGAAATTTAATTTCTTCAAAAACGACTCGAAAAGTGAAGGCCGAATGCCCTTAGCACATCTTCATGCATCAGCATTTGGTCGCGATGCGAATATTTCGGTTTAGGAGGTTCTTAGGTAGCCACGCGTTCAAGAAAGTATATAGTCGCTCTGCCGTGTATACTGAATGCCTAAATAGAAATAATTTTCACTTTATAATCTATCGTATTTGTCAAAAATTTTTAGTCACGAAGTGTTTGTCATTCTACATTATTTCTCACCACCATATCCGCACTAGATTTCCTTGTTCAGTCGTCTATATCAAACTGAAAGTTGAACGCATGCTGTTATCTAGTCGAGCTGTTGTATAAGCCATTTGAGATCACTTGAACAAGTTGCTGTGATGTTTGTGATGCCACTTGGTTCTCTGCCAGACATTCCTTGGTGTTCTCATATGGATCAGTTTTCTCCCCTCCACTTTTTGGCAAAAATATGATTTTTACCTAATACATCCTTCCCATTTTAAGTTCTCTCCCCCTACTTTCCAATAGGCCGCATCCATGTGATAGCTTTTTGATGCATGACTGTGTTGAGATCTACCTAGTTACATCACATTGCCGAACTTAGCCGAACACCTTGAAATACTGTGCCCTGATATGTTCGCAGCCTCATGTCCTAAAATACATACTGTAATTGCACGCAGAGTCGACATTGAAATCAGCGATGACGAAATTACCGAAGAGCTCCGGCAAAATAGCATTAACAGCGTAACCAATGTCAGACGATTTAAGAAGCGCACGGACAAAGGTGAACAGAAACTGCCGCTTGTGGAAATCAAAAAAAAAAAAAAAAAAGAAGCTCAACTTATGCTTAATTATGGTATCAAATTCGGATACAACAAGATCAGGTGCGAGCAACCGAAGAACCTTGGCCTTGAACCGATCAGATGCTGCAAATGCCAGCAGTATGGTCATATACCAAGGGCGTGTAAAAATAGCGCGTGCTGCGTGATCTGCAGCAGTGAAAACTGTCCTGCAGCCACTAATTGAAATACACGTTGCACCGCTAGAGCCCGATGTGTTAACTGCCACGAGGAAAACCGAAGTCTTTCAAAGAAATATTCAAAGTACGTGAAACTGAAGAAACAACTGGTAAATAAAGCTAAAAATGCATCGCAAACAGGGCAACAAAAGCAAATTACTAAAGAACAGAACACATGTGCAACTATGGCGAAGTTGAAAAGAA
>JASANE010021079.1:0-10766 GCA_030248225.1 Trileptium ribeirensis
CACTATGTTTTGCATACAGAACAGCTGTAGAAGCTCCAACCGGACAAACACCATTTTTTCTATTTATTACATGGTCGAGATCATGATTTAGTCGGAGAAAATCCAATTCATATCTAACAGATACTACAGACGAAGGATACGCACCACAAATCATCGAAAAATTTACAATAGTATGGGAACGGGTACGAAAAAGACTATTTTTGGCACAAAATCAGCATAAACCATCGTTCGACTGGAGAGTAAAGAAAAGAAAATTTAACAATGGTGACTTAGTCCCAAATAAAAAAGCCAAATAAATCTTCCATTTTTTTCTTTAGTGGGGTTTATTACTCAGAATCCAGAAGAGTTTTTCGAATTATCGAAGTTAAATTCCCGAACATTTTATTAGTGAAAGTTGGTAGTGCAACCCAACGAGCAAAATGGTATAATGGTACCCAATTTAAACATTTCGGAGGAGACTCAGAAGACTATACGGGCTACGAAGCCAAACTAAGACGTGGTCAAAAAGCATCACGTCAACGCTTAGCCCCTGAGCATTATTATTGTGGCAAATATAAACGTTCTTGCAAAGAGGATAACGGGTCTTGTTATTAAATGGGCCCAATGTGATAGATGTTTCTTATGGTTCTACCAAGCTAGCGTAGGTTTAGAGCATGACCCCCAGAAAGCCCTATGGTATTGCGCTCCTTGCGTAGAAATCTATACGACCCTACAACACATTTTACATGGAGTAAAACATGATCATACCTATGGGACCAGAACTGAATAAACATTATGAATGATAATGATTTTATAATAAAAAATTTTACAGAATTTTTGAATAATCTTAAAGCCAAAAGCTAAAAACTCTTCATGATAATTAGAAATGATTGTAAGAACTAAAGAACCAAATTATGGTATGGAAAAGTTCGGTATACTGTAAAACGGTTAAATAGACAAAGGGTCTGCGGCGCTTTAATACTTGTCCAGAATTCTATCAGCTTAACCTATTAAAATAGCACAGTGTTAACGGACCCAGTGCTTTCGCATTATAAAAGTAGCCTTTGACACCTATACTTTCTGAATATATATTCTCTCACCACTTTAATATTTAACAGCCTTGTGTTACCCCTGCTGCCTCGAATTAAAGGGATAGGGAAAGCTTAGAAAAGTTTACAAGCTACCGTGCTTTTTGGGCACACTGACACCGCCAATGTGGGAAACGACGCTTGATAAACGTGTGTGATCTGATTTATTGATGTGGGTGGTTATATGGCACTGCGCGTAACTTACCTATCTAAATTTGTTGTAATGAAATGCATATGTTGTCATGAGAGTAGAGGATTGCCCTCCTGATGGCTCGGGCTTCTCCTTAGCGTAGAGTTCAGGCCCCTGTGTCAGGTGATTCAAACCCCAGTGCATAACACACCACCCCTCCCCCGCACACCGCAAAAATGGGGAAAATTAGGGGAAAAAGCACAACTCGGCAACAAATAGAGAGAATTTCAGCAAGAAAACTGTTAAATTAAGCGAAATTGAAAAACCTTGGACTTCTAAGAATTTAACCGCTGGCCTTCTGACCCTCCCTCTTCCTTCGTCCCTCCCAGGAAGGCCGAAGGCCGCACTCCCTCCGCGGCTTTTATCTCACTTCTCAGCAAGTGATATAGAAGTGTCACTACGGCTATAATAAGATAGCCAAAAGAATATTCTAAAAGTATAAATGCAAAACCGTGACAGTTGAGGTTAGAAATTGTCGTCCGAATAATTCACACTAGACTTTGCTGAACAACAATTTACGTATGTTCGACGTGTTGTCTTATATTTAATTTGGAAAACAGCAAGTTGCAATAGAAAAATCTGATCAGAGCAGAAGCGGAATATGCCGCTTCATCGCCAATTAGTGTATATTCTATCTCTTTTATTTCGTGTCAGCGCCTTGTGGATTTTTATCGTTTAAATGGATTGGTTCTTCATAAATAGATTTATCAGTGTTGACCTTCTATTAACGTGCATAGGTCAAAAGAGAATATACGAAACAAACCGAATTTTTGTGCCTCATATTTATTTATCGGAGTTGTTCGCGGTAAATATACATAAATTAGTCGGTGCACGCATTATTCTATAGTTGATAACCGCAACTATTGTCCCCTTTCGGGAAACTGGCGAATAAACTAATGCTTGTAATAGATATTTTATACGGTAATATCTGGGCTCTCCATTCGCTGAAAATTTTGCCAGGGCCCCTGGTTCCGAACCGGGGGTGCCCGATTTTGCCAGGGGGCATTTTGCTAAGAAAAAATGGTTAAAAACCTTGTCAGAAATACGGCCAAAATGTTTTTGATGGAGAGAAAAAGCGATTTCGAAGCTTTTGGCGAAGTTTTTGGCTTCAGAACGGCATTTAAGTACAAATTTTACATAACTTTGCACCGATTGGAAACAAAAAAGTTTTCCAAGAGGCAATGGACCGGGTGAGCCCAAAATTTTACCAAGGGGCACCTGTTTTGAACCAGGGGGAACCGAAAAATGCTAGGGCCCCTCCCCACCCAACAATTTGGAGGGTCCAGAATATCACATTCGGGCGCTTCAGTCATACGATTATAATTTTAGCGATATTTAGTAATGAATCGTGCTTATTAACGAGACCATTATAAATGAATTACATAAGATCTGTTTTGGGATCCGAGCATCCACACAAGTCTGACTCGTTAAACGCAAATACTGTAAGTATACCTAATGCGCAAAGATCAATACGGACAAATGTAACAGAGAAAGAAGTGTCGTTCCGCAAGTTCTAAAGGAGCCGTTTTTTGTTCAATGTGGCAATTTTGGTTCCAGCTCTTGATGCAGGCGTGAGCTGCCTAGATTGCAAATTTATGCTACAGTTACAATCATAATTGCTTATAAAATCGAACACAGACGAAATCGATCGATGTTCGCTTAAACGTAAATGGAAACTAACATTTTTCATTAAATTTTTTTTTCAACACAAGCGAAATCCGTTAAATTAAACGTGAACTAACATGTTTTATTAAATTATTTTTTTATTTTGACGCAATCGAAATTCGTTAAGTTAATCGACTTTCGTTTAAACGCAAACGATCGAAATTGAGCGAAGATTCGATCGATTTTTGAGCACTTAATTCTGATTGTAACTGAAGCATGAGACCCTGCACACAGCATGCTTCTGGTAAACTCAATGTCAAAACCACAGAGAAAGGCATCGATTGGCTCAAAATGCTAAAAGGACCGTGATATTTATTTCACATTACGCCGGTCTGTTTTAGATACGCCTGGTGTTTTGGAATGTGCGCGTTTTGGTTTAGTTATTTTGATTTCAATTTTTTCCGCCTGAATGAAATGAGCGCGACTATGCGATCATTATAGAATAATCACCTATTTCTTATATTTAGAAGTTTTTGGCGAACTATGGATTGTATTTATTTAGTCCCAAGTACTATTGTTAGGAATTGCGGCAAATGGGGCGTATGTACTGGAAAAGTGATTACCGATCAGGGAATAACCGGAACCGGAACCGTCCATTTAAACCGGAACCGGAACCTGGTCTTCGAAATTTATATATAGTAAAAGATATGAAGGAAGAAATTAAGGTATAGTCGACTTGAAACGCATTAAAAATAACTTTTACATTAAACTTAATATATTGCCATGACATTATTTCCGTTCTGAAACTTTAAAGAGACTGACGAAGCTAATAATGTTTATTTATCGATCAATGTGTCGTTTTATTGGACACCCAGAGCAAGAAATGTCTTCTACTATACACCATTGCGTATACTGCGTCAAATTGAATGTGCTTGCAACGCATAGAGCGAAGAATAAACGCTTTCGCTCTGTCCCTATTTGCCTCTCTTTACTACACATACGTTTGTTAGATGTTGTTCTGTAGGAAACTTGAAATTATTGGTTTATTTGATTCAGGAAAAATTAATAGATAAAAATAATTTTCTGATCAGTGGTAAGAGACACTGTTTAGGCTAGCGTTGGACAAACAGTGCCCGTCAGTTAGATGATAATGATGATAACTTTCTAATCATAATGCTATAAATGAGACAAACTGTTATACTGCTCGCACAGTTTCAATAAATCCAGTTCATTGCCAAGAAAGCAGTTTTTGGCTGCGTTGTAGATAACGTTACTTCACTTTAATTTTGCCTGATTTACAAAGTTTACAAGCGCACTGGCTGGCACTTGGCGCAATTTATATTAGCCAAGCATACGCTAAGTACTTCTATGTAAGTCATACTCTGTTACCCAGTTGGACTGGTTTAATTCGAACGTAATCCGGAGACTTCTGAATGTGTAAAATAGTTGCTACAAGCATCGACTTGGTTTTGATTTGTTAACAAACTGTTGCAGGTTATTATGAAAAATTTCTACTGAAATTATGTGTCCTACTTACGTTTCACACGGCAAATTGCTTAGTAAATCTTTTCTTTTGCTTGGTTGTTTTGGAGCTTCATCATTGTATAATATATATTACATATTTTTGGATCAGAGATGAAGCAAAAATGTGGAAAATTTCAAACAAAATTTTTAAACCGGAATTCCGGTTCCGGTATGGGTTTTGCCCTTTCCGGAACCACAACCGGAACACGATTTTCGCCGGAACCGGAACCGGAATTCCGGTTACTCCCTGGACGATGGGTAATCTGAGACCAGTTCTGCAATCCGAATATTCTTTATTCTTTAAAATCTGTCATAGTAAACTAGTTGCTCTACGTATATGTTACTTATTGCATATCGCACATGGACGGACACAATGTCATATATGGACGGCATATATTATTATGTATAACCTTGTCATTCTCTTGTCTTTTTATGAAATCTCTTACTTCAATCTTACCTTGGAAGTGTTTCAAATTAAAATAAAATTTTATTGTTTCCGTTTTCTTTAACCTTTATAGACAATGCTATTAGTATGGTGGTGTGGGTGAAAAATCATTTTGCCAATACTTTCTCTATAGCTAGGTAAATTTGACGAGTCTTGCATTGTTTTTATGATTTTACCAAGGTAGACCCTAAGATGTATTAGGGACGTTGCGGAGGCTTTTTTCTGTACTCTCGTCGAACTTGTAGACTCAAAAAGTACGTGGTAAAAACCCCATTTTACTGTAAAAACTATAGACTATTAAGCCACAGAAAGTTTCGCATGTTCAATTTTGAAAGCGTGAACTGATTGTAAGTTATTAGCCAGATTGACAGATGACGGCGCATTTGACAGTTCCTGTAATGACATGGGACACCAGAGTTAAATGCATTGCCCTAAGGCCAATTACATAGGGAACGCTTTTCTGGTTTTTAGATAAAAGTGTAAATTTCGAGAATTTTAAAATGTCATTAGAATTATGCGGTTAAAAATAAGTTATATATTTTTTATTTTACCATACATGGTTTTATCCCGAAAAATCGTTTCAATGAAAACATGATTTTCTCTTATGCATTCCTAATTCCGGACACTCCAACAATATTAATATGTGTTTTAGCCGTAATGCGTTTTTACCTCCAGAATTGAAGCGTTCTTGTGAACTGGTTAGGAGAAGCAGACTGAATTTTTTGTGATGACGTTCGTCTTTATTAAACATTGTCTCTACCGAAACTTTTAGCGAAGTTGTTGATTGTTAGTGTTCGTCAATGTCTCGCTAGAGCGCCTGATGTAAGAAACCAGGTATTTAGAGAGTTTTTACATTTCCGAAGGCACAGGAGGTATATTGACTAACTATTGCCCTGTGTGATTCCAAGGTCCTTCGCGGTGCTATAACGCTAAAATTCTATACTCAAACTAACGTCTGTTATTTAATGACATGGTTTTAACCCAAAAAACATGATGGTTTTATCCAATATGGCTATAAGTGGAGAACTGCACCACAATCAGTTTCACTTAGCGATGTGACGTTACCACAAATAGTTTTTTGATAAGAAATTATGTTTCGTATAGCCTCGATAACCATACCTTATCACCTGACGTATTTAGCTTACACGAGTTATTGTAGATATCTCTATTTTGTTGTGTCTTCCTGCCTTACGCCGTTTGGTACTGATAGGGCTGGCACAGGTTTCACACCCGACAAAGTACCTACAAAAGTTTGATCGGTGCTGCAAACAAGAAACGTTGGAGGTATTTTTGTGCAAACATTATCCACTGCTGAGAACTCTCACCTGCAGAAAGTTCTGCGCGGGAGAACGAAAGCGCAGTTGGGCAGAGTTAGGTATCACCGAAGATGATATGCAGACGTTGGTGAAGATGATCGCTGTGCATCTTCCGTTGTCTACTTGAGTTCTTAAACACAGTGAGAATGGACCTCTAGAGCCATGAAAGTTACTAAAAGGAAGAAGACTTAGAAAATATTACTAATATGCTGAGTATGGGGAGAACCAGATGGCTGTCAGTATCTTTAGTAGCTACAAAGTACCTGGTCCCGATTTTGTATCCAAATTTTGTTGAAATTGCGCCTAAATGGCATTGAGTACACATTAGGGCGTATGTATATGAATAACTATTGTCATGCCTAAATGGCATTGAGTACACATTAGGGCGTATGTATATGAATAATTATTGTCATATATACTTTTCGTAGATACTCTTTATTTTGCAGCCTTACTTAGCCAAAATACCAGTCACTTAATAAGGGGTGCAACAAACACTTATTTTTTGTTATTTTAGCGACCGAATCAAAATTCAGGTTTGTGGTAAAAATTTCAAATTTTTGTTTGTTTTCGATATTTTAGTCTATGAAATAACTAGCAGAAGACCATGAGAGAATAATTTTGTAAAAATCGTTCCATCGCTGTTCGATGTTCTGCTTGTTTTCGATATTTTAGTTAGTGACATATGAAAGGACTTGAACGAATACTTTGAATAATAAACCTTAACTGGTTCAGTGTTACGTTTGTTTACGATATTTTAGTGAGTGAAATAAGGGCATTGTTATTTTTCAACTTGTAAGAAACATAAAAACTGAACAAGATTGCAATAACCACGGGTTCCTTTTTCCCGTTTAGGGAATTTCTGCTATCTTGTGATCATACCACGCAGGCCACACGCGCAACCAATCTAGCGGGATTGGAGCGCGTCCTGTGAAGGGCTCCAGGCACAGGCTAAGTTCCGTAGCTGCTCGGAGGAAAATGAAAAAAAAATAGGTCCAATCGGTGATGTTATGATAGCCGTGATCGTTAGGACATTAGGTATGGAAATTTTGTAATGCACCAATGTCAAGTCATTACACATATGGAAAACATAAATTTAGAGAACAAATTCGGACTTAGTCGAGCATGGGGGCGTGTGGGTTAAAACCACACGAACATGGGGGATTTTGGAGGACCCCCATTGTGGACAGGCTAGATCATTTGTGTTTTTTAAACACTTATGGGAACCACTAAAATGCTATGAGCCCCTTCCCGCCATATGCGTAGAGGCCAGTATTAATTCTGTGCTACCTGTGTTTTGTATTTGAAATATTTTTCTGTGTTCTCATTTATAATGATGAAAATTTCATGCATTATCTACTTTTTTTAATCCTTTATTCGTATGCTTTAGGTTGATCGTTTGGTTGACCGTTATGAAACGTCGTCAGTTCTCGATGATCGTAGAGATGCCGTCCGAGCACTCAAGTCATTGTCAAAAGTATGTATTGTTATGAAACGAGAAAATTCATTGGTTCATATATGCTCATTGAGTTATTGGACATAATAGTATAATTGCTTGTTTGTTCTGAGTACATTTTTTAACAGTATAGACATAAATCTACGCATCGTTGAGCTAAAGCAACTTCATTTTTAGTAGTGCTATGCCTAGTTGGTGAGTTTATGGTTAGCAGTGATCGCTGACTATCTGTGTTATTGAGAAACGAATTATTCATACGATTATTCTTTTTTAATATCAAGCCATTTTTATAAATTCATATGAACAAAATGACTCGAGTATTTCTTCGAATACTATATGCGTATTTGTTCAGTGTAGAGCACATGTATCAACTGTGCGGTAGCACCTGACAGCAAAGAAATTCTAATGACTCTTTGTTCGTGGCCGGTAACGTGAATCGAAATTGTGGCTTCTCGGGGATAAGCCGCGAACACCTGGTTCTAAGAGACTTCCCGACAAGACACTATAGTGCTGTAGCTATTAAGAAAGTTTTGAAACACTGAGCCCCTTATGGTTTATTGTTCAAACTATTCACTCAAGTCCTTGCTTATTTCGCTCACTAAAACATCGAAAGCAAGCAGATAGTTGAACCCCTTCCGACTTACTGTTCAACGTTTTCGCTCACTATATAGAACGATGACAAAGCCGTGTTTTACTCACTAATGTATTTGAAATGAGATTTAAACCGTTTATTGAATAAATATAAAAAAACAACGTAAACCTATATGCTTACTTGGTAACTAGATTTTTGAATCTAGTTACCCAGTAACTAGGTTTACATACGATAACTCTAGTGTAAAGGAGTCGAACGGTGTCTACTACGAGTGGATCCGATCACCGGTTCCTGCGATACCAGAAAACCGTCGATTTCAAAAATTAGTCATTAGATTTCGCTCTTTTATAATTTTTGCTATCAATCATTAACTTGTCAACAACATTGTCTGATGGTGTTAAATTTAACACTCGACGAGTGCTGAGCCAGAGTAGGTGCGGCGCTTTATCGTTTTTCGATATTCGGAGGTTGAACCGAGTTGTGGCCAAAAAACCGGTCAAATTTTGCTATTTTCGGCGAAAAAGTCGGGACGTAGAATTTCTGGAGGTGCACAAAATTTTTTATGTTTTTGATCTTATTTTTGCGTGACCAAAATCTTGCCAATCAAACAAAATATTTTTGTTAGCAGTATGGGCACAGGCGATGAATTTAACAAAATAATTTTTATTCTAACATAAAACTGGCGAATTATTCTGGTGTTCAACATGAACTTACGCGTTTTTTGGTATTTTGATCATTTTCACGATTTATGGACTTTGATCGAATATATCGCGAACCAGGAAAAAAATAAAAATCCGATACGAGAAGTTTTTTTGTATTTCACCGAAGAGTACGTTTAAAAATTTGAATGAGTTATTTTGAAAATTGAGCGACTAGAATCATATTGAAAATTGTGTCTCTTGCAATTCGGACAATTCGCTAAAAGTTCTAAGTCCAATATTCCTAACTAGGTGGTTGTATTTTATGTGATTTTTGGCCGGATTTAGATACTTAGACCCAGTTTTGCCCCAACATTTGCCTAGCTGGTGGCCGTTGAACTACATTTCAACAAAATACCTCTTGCGTGCTGTTGGGTTCTGGTGGCTCTCTGGCACCTTCGGGACACCTCAGGATACCCCAAATTCCCCTAATTACCACCTTTTGATCAAATTTATGTGGTTGGACAGTTAAAAAGCAAACTTGATCAAATTAAGCACTTTGTGAGCGCTATTTCCAGTATTTAGCTACTTTCCTGTATCATGAAAATTAGGCTAATTCTGTTTCTGGAGGCCTAAAAATTCAATTCTTCGTATCTTGTCTGCTCAAAGCGCGATTGGTTTGGACATTCTACTGAACTTGTGAAACTCTGCATGTAGTGAATTGTTTTGAAGTAGTCTTCTGATGTGTATTTCGCTCAATAAAAATGACAAAAACAAGCTAGAAAAAGTTTCTTAAACGGTTTTTAATATTTCTTTTGTATTTTTATTCCATAAAGGATGTATAAATCTCTTTTTTAATATTTCATTGAGCAAAAACGGCGTTGTCATCGTTCTATATAGTGAGCGAAAACGTTGAACAGTAAGTCGGAAGGGTGTTCAGCGACTTGCTTGCTTTCAATATTTTAGTGAATGAAATAACCAAGGGCATTGTCATGACTGAAAAAGCAATTTTTGAGTTTATAACAAACCTATAAAAATTGAACAACGTTGAAATAACCAGACGTTTCTTTCTCTAATTCCCGTTTAGGAAATATTTTCTAAATTGTATAAATAGAGTGCAGATTTAATTAATTTTATAGCATTACGTTGGTGCACAACGTTATTTAAACGAAGCAAGCGTAGCGAGCACAGTTTCGTCGAATCACGCATGTTAATGTGGGAAATTTTTTGTGTGCGTTTATCGGTGGTATAACTTTTCAAAAGGTTGATGAATTTTGCAGGTTTTTCCCATGGAATTTGTTTGTACACCTAAATTATCATTATTTGTCCTGCTCCTATTATTTTTTCATATCTAAATACTCAGAAAAGCGACATGGATTTCAGAATTTTAGATTTTGTTTGTTAGGGGTCACTACATTTTAGACCATAACTCTTACTAAACTTCGGCAAAAGATTCTCCGCACGCAATCTTCTCGTCGTGGGCTACAACATTGTTGTTAAACATTTTTGTCAGAGCAGCTGTTATCATATTATGAGCCTAAATTTTAAAAAATAACCGTTAAAGGTAAAACTTTTGACCGTAAGTTTTTTGGTCGTCAGGGCAAACGATGGTATTATAGGGTTACGTAACTTGTTTAACTACTTCATTTCATTGTTTTAATTCCACGGTGAGTATGTCATTAAAAACTCTTCAAATTATAATTTTTCTCAAAATATGATTTATTAATTTCAACATTTCATGTTTTTGGGGGTCCCTGTGATTCTCATAATGATTAAGATGGTGTCATTAAAGTTTTTTGGTGTATTTTTGCTATCGGAGTGTAAAGGGGACTCATGAACCTGAATTTGGAGCCTTGCAATAATCGCTAAACACAGATTTGCCGCTGCACCAGAATACATCGAACCAAACGCTTAGCATATGTACCCGAACCAGTAC
>JASANE010021082.1:0-16575 GCA_030248225.1 Trileptium ribeirensis
GTCGGGGCCACATGGCTACAACAGACAAAGTGTTCGGCTAAGGATAACGCAGCAGAACTCAAAATTTACCTAGCAAATCCAAACTTAGCACACATTTTACTTTAGGTCATGCTAGACAAAACAACTTCCTTTAGGTTAGGACAGGGAATATCGGTTTGACATTATGACCTGTGAGCAGGTTTCGGTGTCAACCTCCCTGGGGGACCTCAGTGATCATACCAGAATACTAGACACGTGCGCAACCAATCGGGCGGGGTCCGAAAACACCCCGTGAAGCGCGCCTGCGGCCTGCTAAGCTCCGTAACTTCTTGGGTCTGACCAAGAAAAGTGGCTAAAATGGAAAACTTAGGGTCCGCCCTTGAGGTTATGATAGCCGGGGTCGTATGGGCATGGTGTTAGGAAGTTGCGCCATGCAGCTGCGTCACCGTTACTACATAAATACCAAAGTTTGCTAAAGTGTTTGCAATGAGCATATTTATGCAAAAAATTAAACATAAGTACATTAGATATTTATTTAACATAACCCAATGCTAAATATACTAGACATAACCGTTTTCTGTGCTGGAAATTAAACACATCCGCATGTTCTTCCAAGTATTAGGCAAGGATAACCGTCACCTAAGAATCATTTAAAGATTGCGGTAGATACGACTCTCGCCAAGATACAGCATAAAGTGTGCCAAATTAGAAACCAGAGTTGCAAAATAGTCTGTCATATGATGGATCTTCCTGTTTTTTATTACTGCATTAGGCAGAGCTTTATTACAAAAAACTGCTATAACTCAGTAACGGATCTTTGGATATGCTTACATGACGGTAAAAGCATTTATTTGTATGTTCGAACATACACAAGTTATACTACTTACACACATATACATTTCAAGTAAAACTCACATGAACATATATTCTCACATATATGTGTACATGGTAGCACCGCGGAATATCTATAGTATTGTTAGCAGCAAAAAGCATACCGAGTCTGGTTCTACAAAATGCCCAAAACATTTATTCGTCGTCACAAAATGATGACAATTTTAGAAAAAGTTCTAACATGTGAATTAGTTGAACCTGGATTGGATTTATGGCACGCTGATTGGAAAACACAACGTGACATAAATTCCCGTCGCATTTTGTATCTAAATCATAAGTCAAAAACCTGTGTTTTATATACCATACATTTTCATAAGAGGGTATGAAGATCGCAAACCTCACCCCGCTCCCCGAGGCTTCGATTATAATCTTTAACAGGTGGTGCAATCTCCCCTTGGCGGCGCCGCAGGCACCCAACACATAGGTGCCTCCGAAGCCCCGAAAAATTCTCTCCCGATCAACAGGCTTACCCCATTCCTCCTGGACAATGCCATTATCCCTTGGACTTGGGATCTCATTTCATGTATGACCTATACCATTCCCACTTTTGTGTTCTAGTTTCCGAAAAGGAAAACGTATTTTGTATTTTCAAGATAAATTTGTTAGCTAATTAAATGTGTAGAATTTCTTTTAGATATAGAGTTTCAGATTATGTCTACAAATATTCAAAGGTTGCTGAATATCAAGCTTGAGATTCACGTTGATAAACTTGACGCATTCTCACCAAAGAGCCACGTAGATGGTTCATTCATTTTACTTTGAAATGTGCACCATAGCATTTTATTTGATTAATAATTATCTGCACTCGCTTTTAAACATTCGTGGAATTCCAAAATCCTTACAATGTTAGTTGGTCCCTATTTAACATTGTGTTTACCGAGCCGCTTACCGTGAAATTAGTATGAATTTAAGGAAACATTTTCTTTTTCTGACCTTTGTTTAAGTTCATTATATTTATGCCCAGTTTAATATTCTTCATTAACGTTGCGAATAATTGTCACTAAGAGTAATCATAGATCGATGAAGACTGTTTTACGTCCGTTTAATCTATGATATTTGAAATACATCGACAAACGCCATGGCCATTCCAGATGGGCCGCCTGTTATGAGCACAAATTATGAAGAATACCACGGTCCAAGTCAAAACCAAACGTGGATTTGGTTAGTTTTTGCTATGATTTAAGTCAATAAGGCTCTAAGGCATATACATATTCCACTGAATCTCGTATTTTACGCAGCATTTTTATCATTAGTTTTATTGTATCATGGACGTTATTTCAAAACAAACATAAGAGCTGAAAAGAAATGAAAATAAAAACTAGGTTCTGAAAAAACTATGGTAGCGAAATCCAATGTCTCGTAGACTAATGTCACGTAATAACCATTCGAACAATAACTATATCTGCACTCAGCTGTATTGTGTTCAAATATCAAATAAGCTGTCTCTTTCTTGATAATAGGGAAGTTTAGATAAGAAGATCTGTATATCTGGTTTCAGGCCATTTTATTGGTATGCCAAATTGTTTCCATCTACAGGCGAACCATATTGCTCAAAAATCGTCAATAAACTCAATTTCTCCGTTGAATCACAATGGAGTTATGCTATATTACAATAAATTTCAGCATAACTTTGTACCATAGAATTTATGTTTAAAAGAAAGCAGAACAAACATATCTTGCAGGACTTATAGTGATATCTATTGGCGTATTTTACTGGTTATATCCCTTTACGGTGATGCCGTAAATATTTAATTTTATACACAAATTTGCTAATGCCAATCTGTTTCTTAAACAAACCTTAGCCCTATCGTTAAAAATATTAGCAACCGTATTACTATACGTCGGCATCCAAATTCTCATATACAATAAGATTCTCAAAAATCTACGTCAACAATATAAACGCATTTTCTAAATATAATCAATTAAAACCCAAATCATGTGCTTAGAACTTTTTGTTTATAACAACCTTTTAGTTTTGCATGACTCTTTGTACATAAGTATAAAAATTTAGCCCAACTGAAATTAATAACGGTAACATGCCAACTATGCATCATATAAGTTTGCGAGAATTTTATTTATTCCAGGATTTATTTGCGAACATTGTAGGATTTATAACAAGCACTCATATGTACTTATGGTCAATGACCAAAGATCATCCGTGTTTAATTTAATCTTAATTACTGGACGGTATATAACAAAATCATAATCATGGTTATAGGAATGATGCTATAGGTATTGATCAATAAGCACAATGAAATATACTGTGAAACATTGTGAAAATTTTAGTCGATGTGGACTTGAACGAGTTTAAGAATAGCAACGAAATACTGGGAAAATTTTAGGTCAAATGTATTTATAATTCCTCAGTCTCGCCATGACATTGAATACAGCAGTGGTGTTAGTGTTGTTGGTATTTCAAATAAGACAATATAATAACTGAGCAAAATTGTGTCGAATTTGGCCCACTCACACTAATTGATGTTGTGGAACGAAATACTGGGAAAATTTTAGGTCAAATGTATTTATAATTCCTCAGTCTCGCCATGACATTGAATACAGCAGTGGTGTTAGTGTTGTTGGTATTTCAAATAAGACAATATAATAACTGAGCAAAATTGTGTCGCATTTGGCCCACTCACACTAATTGATATTGTGGCAACGCAATTCTGCCTGATTTTGGTCCATAAAACAGCAAATTCATTTTCGCTCACCACTAAGCTAGCATAGACAAAAGCACACAACATATGCATCTAACGTCCATCCACATAGTTGGGCAGGCGGTTCGCTTGGGCGGGTGTTGCTCGGCCGAGGCGCGACAGGAATGGCGCTCTACAAGGCTAAACAGCTGAAGTGGTTGTTGCATACTCAAACATTTAAAATCATATAATTAGCAATATCTGCGAATGCTTCATATGTTATAAGTGTAGAAATAATTTTTTTACGAGTTTGGGTTTTATAGTGGAAGTCAACAAAACGGTAGTTAAGAACTTAGTTTTGTGCTAGTTTTGTCAGAATATCATTTATTTATAAATTCTGCACGCTTTATGGTGCATCTCGTTCGGAGTACCATAAGTTACGACTGTTAATGATTCTTACAGGGCTGCTGGTCTTTATTGCTGGTGATTAATTTCTATGCACTCTAAATTATTAAGACTTGAATATATACAGCGCTTCAAACCTTATTGTGAAACTCGCACCACTAACAGTTGAAATGACCCGTAATGTAATACAGGACCCGTTTTTTAAACATGGCCGATTGGTCTACCACGCTGTCCCCTCCTACCAGTCCTGAAAATGCGTGTTCAACTCCCGCTGGCAGCTAAGTTTTTTCAACTCGAATCGTTTATTGTTCTAAGAAAATAAATGATGCTCCTAACATATAAAATCATTATGTGACTAACATGGACTCAGAAAAGGTGATCAATGTCTTCGCTACATCGTTTATTCTCTTGACGTGAATTGACAAACTATGAATTTATATGCCAAGGTTGAGATTATGCATGTTCATAAATATTAACAAACTGAACTCTACAATCATACTTTGCAATATAACTGGTTCCAGATTCAACATATGACCCCAAAATTGCAGAAACCCAATGGGCCGTGCAAAGCCTCTGAAACAGACAAATCCGATGCATATTTGATATTTCCCGTATGTGATCTAGAAGGGCTTACATATATCAATACAATAATATCGAGGTATATCTGTGGCCTTCGTTACGTGGAGGCTTCACATGGTGAGCTCGCTTTTGGTAATGCAAAACAAATCGCTTGTAAACTAAAGATATACTTGAAAATAAAACATTTATTTGATTTATTTTTAACTAAAAATGATTGAAAAGAAAGTTCTTCTTCGAAAATTACTTTAAAATTTTAACTTCCAGTCAGCACGATTTGTTTTTATTTACAGTAGTTTCCGTTTAGTGGTAAACCGTGTTGACATAGTAATATTTTGCATAGTCAATTTTTATGTTGGTATACAGCTGGGACAATATGTTCATATATATGCTCATTCAGCTTCATGATTCACAAACGTTGAAAATCCCGAAGCTCACACTAAAATTGTAAACAGGCGTCATGTGTATGACAACTTGCTTGATTAATGTCTGATAGCGATGGTGCAAAATTGTTTAAAGTGGACTTGCAATTTCAGATCAACGTTTGGCTAGAAAACTGCATGATATCTATATGAAGGACGGGTTTCTTGCAGTATTCGCAAATAACTTTCTACGACGCTTAAATATATACACCTCGGCGTGCCGCAAGGGGCGGCAGGGGGGCAGGGAGGCCTGTCCCTTCCATTTTTAAAGAAAAACGTAAAAAAATTAACTGCTGGGGATATAATAAAATGATTCTTAACGACGGGTCCCTGCCAACGCGGTCCTTATGCTTTTGAAGAGATTGCAATGCTGTCTATACAGCCACAATAATTGTATAAACGAGCTGCGCTGCAGTTGTTTTCGGAGCTTAGTTTCAAATTTTTCTTTTTAAAGCATTTGAATCATCTACTCTGTATCACAAGTGCATTGAAATCAATTTCCGACCATTATTAAACTTAAGATATCACAACTACCGGAGCTTTTTATTCGCAGCTGCATAATGATTATAAGTATATATAGGATGTACTCGTAGTAAGAATCAAAAACTAAATTGTGTGCTGAGACACGTTTCTAAATCAGCACTACTCTTTGACTTGTACGTCACGAATTTTTGAACCCCTTGAAAAGTGAAACTGGATAAATTCTACTGTTTACATACGCTAACGACATTTATGCTTAACATCTTTTTAATTTAAACTATGTGACAAACGGACAAAAATGTCACAATGCATCGACAAACTATTGTCAAAACCTTCTAAGTTTATTTTGCAAGTGATCATTTACAGATTTAGCCTTTCAGCAACACCAGATTTTTGTTTATCCGTTTAGTAATTCACAATAGCACGAATTAAAGGCGGATGTAACCTTTGAGAACAAACAAAATGTATATTGTGAGCCTTACGTAGCGTTTCTTAATCTCCTACTGCCGCTTAACACTTTCACGTCAATATTAGTTTGTTAAACGTACAATATTTCGCGAAGTCGAGTCGATGATGGCAGGGATTGATTGCAGATTGCACGATCGGAAGTTGCGGCACACGGAAACAACTGAGCTATGTAAGAGCTATTACTGCGTTCCATGTTACATATAACAATGAACGTGTTATCAAACACTGCACGGCAAACTCAGTTAAGACAATACTTCACAATATGCGGTGATACAAACGTGACATGGAAGGTCAAACAAGTTACTCGGGTATACATAATAATTCTTTTTTCAACGGTGGTAATCACTGTGAATCGTTATTTCACGGATGGATCTCTATTGTTTTCCTCTCACCACTTTTATTTGGTCAGTGAACCCAAACAGAATGGATTTGTGAAACAATATATAGCAGAATATTGCAGCGAAGTACCAAGTTATAGTGCATTGTCTGACAAAAGGTGAAAACAAAGCATCGCCGTAGCAGTGTGGCAAAAAAGGTGAAGAGCGCATGATAGGTATTTAGATAAGTATTGAGCAATGGTCGCTGTCGAAGTTTAACGGCCGGCCGATGGCGATTATATACATCAAAAAAAGTTCTGGTGGTCTCAGTTAATTGACTCGATATTCAGCAGTAAACGTATAGATACGGCCGGCTGACCGACGGCCCATAACTGTTGGCCAACGATTTTCGCGGCCGTAGACGACAGAAGAAACTTGTTAACGTCCAGCAAAAATTGAAAAGATTGACGGTTTTCACAGCCGTTGCCCAACACTTAGCCTAGATATTGTGTAGACTTCACAACAATTTCTGTAGATGCAACGAATAATATTGCGTTTTGAATAACAACTAATGCTTTCTCTATTTTTAACTAACCGTAAATGCGCGCGTATTATATTAAATATGTAGCTGTATTGTTTGCTGTTCTATGCACCATAAAAATATGAGTAAAATTGATCCACGTACTCCCAAGCTACATACTATAACAGTAAAAATTTGAACTTAATTTAGGTGTAAAAATGGGTTTTAATAATAGCATTTCTTGTAAAAATCCTAACTGATGCACGCATTTCTTACGCCATATCGTTGTTTACAAAAAAGTGTAAAATATGTTTAAAACGCTAATCATTTTGGCGCTGCGCTGAAACCGTTCAGCTGGTAGCGTTAATATAATTTTACTTAGATATATTATTTTAATAATTTTACTCGAACGGCAATAAAACTGCAGGGAAGTATTGATAATACCACGTTGCGTCATGTGCGTAACGTTATGATTACGACTTGCTAACGAATAGGTCATGTCGGATTAGTTTTAACAGGTTATATCCTGCTATAACAAATTGAGACTTAGGTTATCCGAATCCAGGCCGAAAATAGTCAGTTTTTGAAGAAACGCCGTTAATTTTGGCACTACTCGACTCAGTTAGCCCAAGCGGCTAAAAATCTCCATTAAAAGAACCATATTCATAACAGTTTCTGTCGATTGTTTAGTTAACATTGGTAAATTGGATCTCAGCGAATGTAAAATATTATATATCATTCGAATGGCATTGCTGAGCTGAGTCGAATGGTGTTAATATAAGATAAACTCATTGGTAAAGGCTTAGGCTAAGGCTTAGGACTAGACATGAATGACCGTAGCTCAACCCATGGTTGCGCTGATTTTGACACCATTAGACTAGGCTCATCCATAGGGCTCGATTACTAAAACTAGCTCGGATCGGGAGACTATAACCTAAACGACCCAACAATATATGTTTAGATTTGTCGCTAAAATTTCAATTTCTCACGGAGTCTTTCCTTATATCTCGACGATTTCAATTTTAAAGGGTTATGTTCGTCAACTGTAACTGATAAACTATAGTATCGTTTCGGCTATTACGGCATAGTTATGTTAAATTTATTCACGACCAGAGATGAATTCTAATTCGAGGAAAGAAAATGGCACTGAGCTATCATTATCTCATTGAAATCCTTAATTCAAGTCTATCAAGGGAGCAAACCCAACTTGTCATCATTTGTTCTATAAGGATGGATGTGGATTTCACATCATGTATTGCGAAGAGAACTATTGGTGGCATTATCTACAATATTTGTAGAGCAAAAGTAAATTTAATAAACAGTAGTTAAGTAATTTTTCCAATCATTACTGGCACGTTAGTAAAATGTACAACATGATAAGGGAGTGAGACCATAATGTGTTAGTCCGATCGGCAAGATAAATAATGTAGCGCTTGGAACAACAACATATTTAACCTCATTTAGTATGCACGTACTGTGTTACTACGCGAAATACTGGCAACAGTTACCTATATCAGCGGCACGGACACAAAACTAGACTTATATAGGCAATTATGCGATCATTGTAGGTTAGCATTTTACCAACGCGAAAAATCAATCTGTGATAGAGAACAAGTTTGAGCAAAGCAATATTAAATACTATATTGTTTTAGCCTCACGATTATTGGTTCGATTAGCTTTGTTGCTGGAACAATACTCACTGTGTGCGGTGCAACAACGTACGCCGGTGGCCAGGTAGTTTTGTCTGCGAAAGTTACTGTTTATGCGTGTCACACTAATAATCCCACAAACATACGCAGCCAAATTTCGCAATCTTGACTTTTAAGAATTCTTCGTTAAAAATCAGAGTTCAAATATTACTGTGCAACGACTTGTATATGATAATTCCATGCAACAAATTTTTCGCGAATAGTATATATACTTTAGGTACATGTATTCGCAAAAATAAGAAGGAAACTAATTATTGTAAAATAAAAAATTTTACGGTGTTTCTAACTCCCTTGGGATTAACAAAATTTTTGGATTCTTCGAGAAGAGCTAAGTAACCATCGAAGGATCTCTTTTAATATTTTAGTTAAACAATAACTTGGTAACGATAAACATCTATTGTGGAATACCATTGAACACAGGTATTCGACATTGATAAAACAACAACAATATGCTGCGCGATGGATTCGATATTTTGTTTTCAAATATGCTTCACAGTTTTCCAATAATACCAAATAAAATAACTTTAAGTCGCGTTAAACCGTAATACAGTGTCCTGCAACCATTATTATCGTAACGACGTGAGCATAGCATTAAAAGAGTAACGGGTAAACCGGATAAAACATTACTAAGTGAAATAAACATAATTTTCAACGTGATCGGGCATTATCGTCTAACAATAGCAATTTTAAATAATACTTTTGACTACTCCTAATAGAACGTTAATGGCAGCTTTTCAAACTCATTTAGTATAAATTTATTCTGACTGAAGCGTGAAATCATCAATTTCTAAATTTATATATCAGTTACGGAATTTGTAGGGTTTGGGCGGATCGCTCTACTGGGCGCTGATAGCAACTGGTATTCCACTAATGATTATTGGAGCTTCTTGTATGGCTGCAGCTAAACGAATGCGCCTACACGCCCTAATGCAACAGCCAGCCAATGCTCGTCAAAGAGATAGAGTCAACGTCGTTCGAGCACCGAACGGAATACCACCTCCACTAAACGGGTATAGATATCTTCCTACTCCTAGTGTCAACGACCTGCCATCTTATACATCCGTTCAAGGAACAAATAGCAACGATATATTTTCCCAAATAAGTCATCCGGTGAATCCTTCATCTGGCTACAATGAAGATAACAGACCTGCCGCGGCATCATATCCTTTACCGCCTGTGTATGTTTGTTTTTTGTTTTATTGATTGTATGAAGTATGTTTTAACCGTGTCTTAATTATCCTTATATGACAAATACTGTACATGATGTAGCTGAAATTACAGTATTTGGATAACTCTAACACATACAGACTGAAGCCACAAATGCTGACTAGGATATCTATATCGGAGTTTTCACAACAATTATATGAACTTTTTCTACCATGATTGCATAAAGCTACTAAATAATATTCGATGTTTATAAAATTTAGGTGTCACTGTTTACTGCCAACGTGGCCTCAGCGCTTAGAAAATTGTCTAATGCCTAAAACAATTCCAGCGATACATAAAATATTATATTATTACAGTTAATAGATTTTTAAAAATATAATAGCAAGAACATAGTGTTCTTTGTTGTTTGAGTAGTACCAAGAGTGCATTAGGGAAGAGTATGACATTTCGCTGCACTCATATGTTAGCCCGTGTTCGATGACGCGGGCCGTTTTTGGCCTGATCCCCAGTTTCTGGGGATCGAGATGCCCCGACCCCCAGCTTTTGGGGGTCGGTTGGTTGAACCAGCAGCTGGTTATAAAACGCCCGCGTCATCAAACACGGAACACGGGCTAACATGTGAGCGCAGGGAAGTGTCATTCCTCTTCCCTAATGCACTGTTGATAGTATGAATAACTGTTCATACACAGTGCGTCCCAGAGATAGAAACAAATCACCGGTATAAGTTCTAGTAAATTGATGACCGGATCAGAAAATCACGAGGTGCAACCCGGCACTGA
This sequence comes from Trileptium ribeirensis, assembly GCA_030248225.1. Classification (NCBI taxonomy): domain Eukaryota; kingdom Metazoa; phylum Nematoda; class Enoplea; order Enoplida; family Thoracostomopsidae; genus Trileptium; species Trileptium ribeirensis. Next base: position 10,350 of record JASANE010021082.1, read on the forward strand.
ACTAGTCTGCTTTTGAAGCTCAAGTCACTACCCTCTATCCTGTCCTAAAGAAAAAATCAGCGCCTTTTGGCTTTTTATTTAAGATGTCAAATATTTTGGAATTACACATTGAAAGTGGTTAATTATGTGCTGCGACAACGATTGCTCTTGATTAGCAGTAACCGTCCGGCCAGGTGGGTGGTGGTCTATCTTGTGCGCACGTTGTCCTGCAGTGTAAAAATATATGTACAGTCTTAAACCCTGGAGAGTAGTATGTATTCCTATTCACCCCACAGAAACGCCAATTCCAATTTATCTGTAGTAACGGATTGTCAAGCATTGACTAACTTACCTCAGTAATATTAGTAATATCAGAGTAATTAAGTTTCCTGATAATCAAACAGACATAATAGAGTTTCTAAAATTATAACTTATAAGTGTCTCTAGTTGAGGAACGCATTATATGTTGACCGTGATCCTAAACCTGAAATGTTATGTTGCTATTATATTTTGACCTAATACATGTGTAACAAAGTCATATTGCTGTACTTCAATATTGTCACAACAAATGTATCCTACGTACGAATGAAATTACACAACAATATACATTCGCGTCTTGTACATTCTCTACATACGATATTTTACGTAACAGTAATGAAATTCGATTTCTGGTAGCTTGAAAATTGACAGTATGAAATATATATTTATATGAAAAATATGTTTCTATTTCAATAAGTTAGAAGTTGCACTTAGCTAGTTCAGTAGAATAGGTAATATAGGTACAACGACGTTATGAGCCTTATATATCGGAGACAATCTACAACCAAAGCGGGATAAACTCCCTGCTAGAATATAATATGAATTGTAAAGCGTGAAGATTCGTTTTGTAATATAATTATACCGTGCTATTTCTGCAGGCTGTCTTACGACGCACCCCCACCGTATGAAGCAGCGCGAAAAGCTGATGAGCGATAGGCGCCGAGAATGGGAAACAAAAATCTTGATAATATCGTTCAAATACAATAGTGTAATGTGATGTTTATAATTATTACTTCTTGTAAACATTTATCGATATAAATATGTATCCAGCGACAATAACATTTTTCTAGCTACCGTCTGGACCTGGGCTTTGTATCATTTAAACAAGATCACATATCCAATCTAAAATAAATACTTTGTTATTTTCATAACTCAACAATAGAACGTCGACTCTTTTTTGCTGAGCGTTTAAATGATTTTATCTCGACCCGTTTTATAGCTGAATATTCGGTTCAAACTTTTGAATCTATACATTGTCGAACGTCTAATGAAAAACAACAGTTCGGTTATTTTACTTTATATAATGTGCCAATTCTGTAATATTGCTTACAACCTCTGTGCGCCAGTGGGGCTGCTGATGCAATTACTGATGTTGTTTTGGTAAACCGGACAGGCGTTTCTCGTGCAGGTGATAATATTTTGATGTTTTGTTTATCTTGATTGAACGAAAAGTGTCAAACCATTTTTTCAACTTGATCTATGTTGTCAACTTGATTTCGATTCTGTTGTCACTTGCATATATTTGTATCTCAAGGAAAATACCTAAAGTTTGATATCATAAGACAACAAAAAACTTTATATAGTTCTATTATTAGCATTATTCCTTTTGGATAACGTATTCGAGTTTTATGTGAAATTTAGTGCATAATTTCAGCGAATTTCCGTTAATATATTCGGTGTAAAATTTTTACACTTTCTAACTAAAAGCTAGCTTAGCTTACAGTTTCTGTTTCTAAAATCCAACAATTACTTATATTTACCGCTGAAACTAAAGCATTAACTATATGAACAGAGTGAAGCAGAGACATTGCTTAAATCAAAATTTCGGTTATGAGTCAAGGCATCATCAAGTTATTCTTTTGGACTTATTTTGTGTCGAAGTCAGAACTTGGTCGATATCAAAAAGATAAGCGTGGCATATGATGCAGTGTAGTCATTTGCATTTCTTATATGAAAATAAGTATTTAAGCGCAAATGTAACCAATAAACATGCTTACGTGTACGAAACACTGTTAAAATTGCAATAACATTTGTGGCCGCTAAAACCAGCCTTGAGCTATAAACGGAAAATGGTCACCAGACAAATGATCACAGCTTTCAAAATGCTGCAGACGTAACCTAGTGAAGTTCATTTTAGAAGTCCGGGTATTATCAGAATATAACTGTTATTTCTTTTCCTTCCAATACTGGTCGTTATTGTGGACCGCCTATAATTTTGTTGTTAATAACACAATGTGTAATGTTTACATAATATGACGGTAGTTAAGATTTTGTCGCATGGCGCCACTTTGTATATTTAAATATATTTTAATGAGAATGTACAACTGATATTCAGCTGACTTTTAATGCATATTTATACTTTATTCGAATTCTGATTTAAAAGGAGAATAAGAAGCAAATTTTCAATTATTGATAAAATATTATTAGTTAAAATATACAAAAATGAAATTAGATAATTTTTAAATTTAATGTATAAACTTAAAATTTTGATCTATAATGCGTATCACTTAAGTTAAGCACATTGTTTGCACAGTCTCAGATGTAATCATTCCCTGAGTACCAGTTTTGACACACTTAATGTTGTATACATTTTGTATGCACTGAGAAACGAAGATATGTATGCTTCAACCAGGCCCGCAGGATCTGATCTTGGGTGAGGCAAGTAAGTTGCAAAGGGAGGCATGATTTTTGATCTATTGCGTCATAGCCAGATAGTAAAGTTTTTGTCTCAAATATCATCCTACACTGGGTTAGTGTTAAGTTGATGCTAGAGCTAAAGAACCCTGTGTGGTAATGTTTCCTGGTCTTCCTGTTAACTCAGATTTCGATTGACTTTTCGGCCCATGCCAACTTTAGGGGACGAAGTATAATGCATGCCATGCCGTTCTCGATATACTAAGCCTAAGGCTTAGTCTTAGCCTGAGCTAAGGTTCCTATATTACCCAGGTACTAAGCCTAAGTGGGAGTTCTGCCATTCCCCCGCACCCCCCGCTCTGAGCTGTTGTTTTTTTCTAACGTTATAACGTCCGCCCCTAAAGTTGACATGTGCCGAGTATTCCATGCTTGGTAACTTTCATACTAGGGCTAACACCAGCCTGATGTAAAACACAATTAAAATCAGCATCTGCTAATGAAAAATTAGCACTAACACCAACCTTAACTTCGCCCAACATCCTCTTCATTATACTGCGCGACTAAACTTAACACGCACCCACCAACCATCCTAGCGTCCTGTTCAGAACGGTTTTTGACCAGTTTTCAATATGCTACAAACCGTTCTGTAAAAGGTTTTTTTGGAAAATGTAAAATAGGATGGTCGACGGACGCGCTTTAAGTTTAGTCACACAAATGTGAATGGTGAATCTATTTTAGTCATTACAAACAACGAAGAGCGAATTATCTTTACTTAATGGAATGGAAGTTTGCAATGTCCTTTCGCAAATCGTTGAAAAAAATAGCTCCAGTCTATTTCTTTTGTGCGCTCCTTCTGAAATCCTAGGAGTTCTCTTTCGCTTGTGCGTCTGGGTGCGCCTGGTTTGTGTATCTATCCTGAAGAGGACCGAAAAGCTGCGCTCACATAACGCCGTGCTTGAACCAAATGTTGTCGCCATGGCCAAAAGGTTATATACGTTTGGACAAGGACTTTGAAAATTAATAACCGGACACGGTATTTTTCGCTGAAAATACCTGGTCTCGGTCCCCGGATACAGCTCTAGCCACTAGCTATATATTATGGAATAGCTTTTACCACAATCGAAATGACGTAAAATGCCTTAAAAGTTGTTTTTACCTATAAAAACTAGACATATAGATAGAAATGAGAACCCGAGTAGAATAACAACATAACAAACAGGTGTATCGAATAAACAGATATTACAAAAATGCTCCAAACCATAAAGTTGCAATCGTGATGACCGTATAGATTTCACCTGATCGCAAATAGACTAAAACATGGAAAACACAAAAATATATTTTTTTATTTTGTGGTGCGCTGAAATTTTTTGGGGGAGGCAGCATGGGAGGCATTGCCTCCGCATGCCTCCCCCTGGCTACGGCCCCGGCTAGAACAGGCAATACTGTCTACAGTACTAGTTCGATTTTGTCCGAATATTAAACATTACATAATTCTTTTTCTTAATATTAGCATAATCTAAAACATAATTTAAGTACCTGAAAGCAACATAAATTTAGCATCATAAAATTTTGTCGTTGCAGAAGTATACAGCTGATGGCCCAAATAACCCTGAGGGGCGGAAATATAATGCAGGCCTTGCCGATGAAAATGTCCGATGAAATCTTGTTCAACGCATAACACTAAATATCGCATGAGCAACTCTGCATTTGTAAAAATTGAATGCTATTTGTTCGAAATAAACAGCGATCAACATTTTTATTAAAACATATATATTTACTGTTTTTCATTGATAATCATAATTATATTATATACACAATGTAAGACTTTTCAGCCAGTCTCACAGCCATTATTTACTGTTATGTGCGTTTTCAACGAAGCAGATTATTCATGTGGAAATGTGAAGCTCCAGCCGCGGTATATTCGAAGTTTTGTTTGCTTGTATTTTCCCCTAGCTTCTGAAGACTACTAGAATATTTAAAGTGCAATCTTATTGATAAATTTATAAAATAAATTGATGATATTCCATTAAAGATGGATAAAGATGCAATTGGCACTAGGTGACAATCCGGGTTGTTATGCCGAAGCATTGTGTGGAGGCTGGCCATGATGATTGCCCATTACACCACCCATCATCTTATCCGCCTAGACCAAAGTCTAGTACCTGTTTAACGCATAGGTACTGCGAAGCAATTGTGGCTGTGTCCCTTGCCCAAGGAGATTAGCGCGACCACTGGATTCAAACTCCCGACTTCACGATTATGAAGCAGGCGCTCTAACCACTCGGCCACGCCGCCACTGATATTCCATTAAATTTACACATATCGCTGACTTGGTTGTTCCTAAATTGCGAATGATTGCTTCGATATCAGCAACTATTACAATATGTGGGAATATTCGGGGCTAATGTGGCTATTCTGTGATGAAAATTTTATTCCGCCGTTCCAAACTAACTTCCTGGTTCTTTTGCTGAGTCCCTGAAAGACAATATATTATAATAATAATACATTAAGAGTAACATAACAATCAGTTTGACAAATCCCAAAACGAAAGGAATCTTTCCTTTTCTTCCATTAGCCAAAAGGACATAAACTTTTAAAATGTTTAAATCATAGCTTTCAAGAAAAATTATTTCTACAAGCGTCATTTTTCCCGTTGTAGCGATTAATGCTTGCTTGCTGATTGCATGCATACGTTTGCTTTTATTTTATTCAGCGACCGCAAAAGAAAAGATTGCGGAGTCCCGTTGTGTCACTTGCGCACAACGAAATTTTAAAATGACAAAATTAACAATTTTTATCCCTAACACAATGTAGAACATTTAGCCGCCCCTGGAGCGTCCATATTGAAAACGACTTACCCGATACAGGGTTAAACAATGACTCCAAATATCTCACCCAAAACTAACAAAAAGCTTGCTTTGTCAAGATTTTGAAAATGTCACCTTTTTTGACGTATTTTTTTAATTTTCGCTCATATCACGAAAATGATTGCTTGACAAAACGGATTTTCATGCCAAAGTGTCTGTTACTACGAGGATTCTGAATGGTTTTCATTATTTAAGTGCTACGCATCTAAAACGATTTATAGATGCAAATCTCACCGGGCTCAAATTACCAAAATGCAGTTTCCAATCTAGTGAAAATGGCCGATTTAGTGAAAATTTGAGAAGAGAGTTATTGTAACGGAATAAGCGCGAAGTGAGTTGGTGGTTTCTCGATTGCGTAGTTTGCGGGTAGAGTAAAAATAGCAAACATTTTGTCATCCATTGAAAAGTTATGAGTGATGCCGACGAACTAAAAAGAATTTTTACGTAGATTTTTGCTAGTTAAGGACGGAGAAACTGCGTTTACACTGTTGCCTCCGTTTCAGAAAGCTTGGGTATGGAGAAGTTAACTTGGGTATAGGTTTTATTACCACATTGCTCAATCATGAATTTATAAAGCAGATGCTTCTGAGCCGGTTGTCATGTCCAGGTTTTACATGAGGTCAACGGATAAATTAGACTGCGTGAAAATATTTCTAGAAACGGGCATAGACCACGCAATACTTTCGTGAGAATTACAAAGTCATAAT
>JASANE010021083.1:0-14301 GCA_030248225.1 Trileptium ribeirensis
AAGGCTCAACTCAAGGAAGTTTCGGTATTTTTACGTATTCCTAGAACACAAACCCAACGGTCCTATATTATATATATGGGTTACCCTAGGTGACCCACAAGGAGAATTTATGTCCTTGTGGATCGTCCATTGTCCGCGCGGTTGTGGTGTCCTTTTCGTCTCGACGACATACGAGGGTTTTAAGTCTCGTATGCGCCGTTAAAGAAAAAAATTGACACACAGGGGGTGCAATGTCCCTGTGTGCCGTTTACATTTATATAAAATAGACACACAGGGGATGCAATGTCCCTGTGTGCCTCGGCATATTTTTCAAATGATCACGCAGGGGATTTTATGTCCCTGCGTGACCTCAGCTCTTCTAAAATATACAGTGCGTGTGAGTGATTATACTTTGGGTTGTTGTGTCTAAACCATTAAAAAAAATTTTTGTTTGCAGCGCAGCACAATTTCTACCCTATTGAAATATTGTTTACATTTTTCCTGCACATGCAGTCACTTTTGCTAAGCCAGCAGTGAATAGATATTATTTAGTTGTTTATTTAATGCTAAAGCTTTTTATATCAAATTCTAATAGCAAACACACAGCCGCAAATGAATAGTCTGTTATTTTGCAATAATCTGAAACTTCTACTACTTACGAAAACCAGCACAAGGAATATATCTGTTTTCGTGTTCGTATGTTTTACATGTATGTAATGTATGTACGTATGAATATATACATCATATATAATTTTCTACAAAAAAAATTTTAAAGTAAAACTCAAAGCAAAAATGTAAAATTAATAAAAACCTTCAGTTATTTATATGCGGTTCTACAATAATATCGCTAACATAGTTTAAGCAGCATAAATTTTACAATTTGTTTTTCTAGAATGTACACTGCCAACCGTTTCTACTAGATAGCATAAACTAATATATACACAAATCTGTGGAACTTCACGTGCTTGTAAATATAAATGTAAATAAAAACAAATACATAAGCTTCATGTAAAAGAATGTAGTAGAGCTGGCAACTTACAAATATATATATTTTTATACAAACGATGTTAGTTTTGGATAAAGACTGTATGTACATCTAGTCTCACATAAACAAAATCGACTAATAGTGACCGTTTTGGTAATCATAGATTCAAATGTGTATTTCAATACTTGTGTGCATTTGATGGAAAACAGGCTTCTCCACCGAGGGGGACTGACCCCAAAATTTCGGCGGTTTCGCTCAGGTCATGCCTGTCAGGTAGATTTTCTCTTTTTCCCAACAAAACTATTACAACAAAATTTATTACTATAGGGTATATTGCAACTATTCTTGGCAAAAATTGGGGTAAAATTGTAAAAAAAGTTACTAATCGTGAAAAAAATTTTAAGGTTTTTTTCTGAAAATTTAACCCTCCCCGTAACGATGCCCACCCACATCACGTCCCCCTAATTAGTAAAAAATTTGTTAAAAACAAAAACAATCAAACAAAATCCAATATGAATAATACATACTTTATGCCGCAAGAAATGTGTACGTAAATCACATAAATTATTAAAGTGCTATTCCTAGTCTATCGCTTTTACGAAATGTGGAATTAGGGCATCAATCTATAAACTTTCTTCGAAATGATTGAGTGCCGGGGGCAGGTTTACTTAGGGTTAGATAAGATAGTAATCTTATTCCTGAGCACTGTAGACTATATATATTAAATTCAAGTGACACGAGTGGCGTCAGATGGGTAAATATTTGTCTTCACGTAATTATAAGCAAGGCACCCCGAAATCCAAAACATTTGCCGCACGCAAATTTGTGGACTCCATCGGTTCGTTTGTAAAGCAGTTAAACCGTAAAATACAGTTATGCATTTATAAGTGTGTATGGCTGTGCGAATGTAAATACGTTAAATGTGGGCCGACCTCGATTTCCAGTGGGCCGAAAACCACTCTAATTTTACCTTAGGGATGGATATGTGCGTCGTATGAGTGTCGATATGTATATGTTCCTGGTTGCGTGTTATAGATCGTTACGATAAAAAAATTGCTTATTTTGTAGTAAAAAAATTCAATGAAATATATCATTGTATTTGGTATCTTAGTATATGTGTGTGTATTTTCTGTGTATTTCATGAGTATATGCTTCGGAATTATTTTGGAAAGCGGATCATGTGGAGTTACGTATCGCCGGCCAGAGTGTCTGCCAGTTTTGCTCGCCGAGGAGTGGCATAGTCTGCGCTGTTGAGTTTATCCAGCCCTTGTTCGGCGAATGTTGTGGTCGCTCCAGGGACGCAGACCTACCGTAGTGTCGACCGTGCAGCTGCCCCAACACTGGACGTAATATTTTGAATATCGTCAAAAGAAAATTTTATCTATCAATCACAGATGTAATATCTGGGGACGTGTATGTATGCGATGGTTGAATGTAATGTGAATGATATTATCTTAGACGATGATGTGCGGAGACATTTATGTGGTTTGGTCGATATACACATACGTTGTGGCGAAATTTTAATGATATTTTACCTCGATGATGGAGAATCACCCTAACTATGACCGCTTGAATATTCACTTGGAACTTGGAAATCCTCCAGCGATTTGTGATATCTTGGGCTCGTTCGAGAGCCCCAAAAATTCTCTACCGAAAAGTACTCGGGCCATTTTCGGTAAATCTGAACCGTTGGACGGTTACGGGCCGATAAACAGGCCCGAGGTCCGTTATTTCCGAATAATCGGAAACTACCATAACCCATTGATTTCAGCTTACTTTCGCGACGATTAAGCTATAGTTCGCTTGAACCAGGTGAAATTGATAGTCCTGATTTTGATTACTTTCCGACCCCTTAAATCGTCAGAGGCCTCCTATTCCCGGATGGTCTAAATTTTGAAGTTTCAATAGGGAGATAGGGAGAAGTAGTCGAGTTCCGTTCAAATCCCCTATCTTTTTGCCAATTAGAGGCTCTTCCCTATTCTAACCTTCGCCGTAACCAAACGTCCTGAGCACCTGAGTAACTCCGTCCTACATGATACACAATTATCATAAAACATGCAAGGGCATAAAAATAATGGCAAAAACACATTTATAACGATGTAGATGCACCAAGATAGCAATATTACCAAAACAGTTACCAACGACCATGGCACCCGGCAACACATGAAAACTTAGTTCCAGTAACTGTGTCGGGTTCGAGTTAAGGCGTGTTTAGGCCATTTTGACGTCGAAATCCCGTAAAATACGCGTAACGGGCCGGAACGGACCTGTTACAATTGGAGATTAAAATAGGAAGGGATTCTTCATCAGAAGAAGTACTAAGTAGTTTTAACTTAACCTAAGGACTAAAGTACTAGGTAGGGATCGTCGAGAGTACCGAAATCAGTAGCCAAAGTGTGCGCAAATTTGTAAGTCAGACAGTGCATAAAGTGAGAGGGTCAGACTGTGCAATAATGAAAGTCAGACCGTGCAAGAGAGTCCGGTGGAGTACAAGCGTGAGCTGAAAACAATCTAGTACTAAAGAATAGCACTGCAGTTTTGGTTACGAGTGCTCAACTAACCGTTATTGAAAAACCAGTGTGAAGTCTGCGCGAGGTAAGCTACGATACTAAAGAATAGTGTCGAGGCTTTCAAAAAGCAGCACCGAGAGTAGTACGGTTATTCTGATACGGTTATCGAATTAGTACCGCAAGTGATCTACGACATAGTAGTGGCTTAACATTTTATCACGTTATAATAAACGTTCTATATTCGTGTCTGTGGCCCATGTCACCTTTGGGGGCCTGACGTTATAATGTTAGAAAATATAACAGGTTAGAGTGGGGGGTTCAGGGGGCGGAGCCCCCTGACTTATGCTTAGGCTTAGTACATGGCTCATATAGGAAGCTTAGGCTAAGCCTAAGGCTTAGGCTTAGTATATCTAGAACGGCATGGCATGCATTTAACTTCCGCCCCTAAAGGTTACATTGACCGTGTCTGTTGCCTAAATATCTGGAATTCGAGCAAGTAGAGCCGAGTAAGGATCATGCCGCATCGCGAAAAATAGGACACTAGAATCGCTCACGAAAAGAGGCGCGCCATACCAAGCGTCCCACCGGAATTCTACTGGCCACACCTCGAGCCACACAATCCTTCGGTGACGAACCCGTCCCCTTTTAATACCGATAGCCGTCATAAGGGAAAAGCTCCATCCCCCAAGCTTAGGCTTTTCCTGGGAATATGATTACTAAACTTAATCTAATACTTTTTAAATAACCTATTTGTAAGACAATTATAATCCACCAATGGTGTTAACACGCAGATGACTAACTCGAAATCTTAAATAAATCTTGACGCTGAGGTTTTATAACAAAACTCGAAAAATTCCGCTCCTGTAATGCAATTCTTTGCACTCCTCCACGATGGAAACCAATCTGTGACCAAACAAATCCAAAATATAGTAATAATCCTCCGCAGGTACACTTTGGCAATACTTCCGAAAAACTATAACACGCTAATATACCGCCGCCATGATGACAAGTGTTACCAACCAAGACAAGTTAGTAGTTAGGTAGTGTTGGTCAAAAATAAAACCATAATGGAAAAATACAACATATAACAAGAAGTTCCGTTTCTATGCCGCTACTCCATCAAGATCAGAACCAAGACTGATTGTAGAAACAAGAACAAAGTAACTGTACATAGCTAATAGGAAAAATAAGTCGGGTTTATGCAAATTAAGTAAATAACAGAAATTAATTTTATAGATTTTAAAGAACATAAATTTTGAAACATATAATAAGGAAGTTTGTGAAAAACAAAAAAAATTGGTATTTTAGCCCCGGGAACCCCCTGATAGCCTACTAAACCCCGACAGCAGCCTAGTAGATGCCCAACACGCACATTTTCTAATGCGCCGTTCACAGAATAATGCGTACAGCAACTGGGAAATTTGTGTTACAAACGATGCGTCGTCCTTACCTTATCACAAACGATCGATGGTCCGTATATCAGGTTATAGACGACGATTCGTCGTCCGTGAGAAATATTACAAACGACAACCTGTTTGTAATATTTGCTATGGACAATCGGTCGTTTATAACATTTGTTATAAACGACCGCTCGTCTATAGCTAGATCGACATAACCCGAGCTAAATATTGACAGTGCATTTCAGAGATGATCTCTGCTCGCTAGACGCAAGAAAAAAAATTGTAGTACTAACACTGCTAGATGAGTTCTCGCTCGCTCGATAGGCGACACTTGCATCTGGTGCGTACAGTATTTGCAATATATCGCACCCAGCCGTGGCTTGTTGGACACAACACATTGTCGAGGACATAAAATTAGCGCAGTAGTCTAAATCTGTTTTCTCTTGTTAAAAGACAGTATAGCATGCCGCCGAAGTCACGTGGTGCAGTTGATATCTGTAGCGTAACAAGTAGCCAAAATTGGCATGAATCGCCTCTTTTTATTTTCTTTCAATAACTATACGATACATTTTTAAACTACGAGCATCAGTTATGATATATAGCTCTTGTGTAGATTTATTAAACGCTGCAGTTAGTAAGCTTATTATATTGACGAAATTAGGTTAAATTTTTCAACGAGTTTCTGTAAATGGTCAGTTTTTCACTTCCAGAATATTTCCAGTAAATAATGTGTATTGTTGGTTGAAATTGAAAGGCTGGCGCTCTGTGCGGTTTATGAGGTGGGGAAAAATTATTAAAATAATTACAATTTGTATCGTATCTGTGCTTTGCTTTCAATAATTTATTCTTAAAATGCGTTCAGCACAAAATTTAGACGAAGAAATGTTAAAATTGTAAATAAATGCAAAAAGTTTGCCACATCCTGATTTGCAACATTTCATCATTAAAAAACACAGTTTGATCAAATTTTGTTCAAACTAGAAAAAGAAGTTTTTTGATGCCGCTAACGAGACGGAACGCATAGTCTTTTTGGTCAATAGCGTGCCTTGAACCTGGGTACGCAGTACCTGTGGATATTTGAGCCTGTGCCCGGCCCGGCTCGCAGGTACCGTACCCAACCACTGCTCATTATTAACGGTGCAGCCTTTGCTATCTTTGAAAACGTGAAACAACTTTTAGCACAATGTTACATCTGCTTTCTGCTGTTCCGTACGAAATATTTAAAAATGGAATTTTCATTGTACTAACGGTTTAGGTATAGTTGTGCCGGATACCTGTTGTCGAGGTTGAGCAATGCAGCAGGAATGACAGTGTAAAAAATATAGGTGCGATAAGTCCTCGCCCCTGCTAAAAGTCGGGCACCACACGCCTATGGCGCGCGAAAATTTTTAACAAAAATTTTGATAAAATTGCTTCTAGATCAGGAAAATAAGGAAAAATTTGGGATAATTTTGGCAAAGTTGGGAAAAATTTTGAAATCTTAAAAATAACTTGAAAATACACTGTTCATTGTTCTATACTGGTATGCATAAGTGCCAACTCTTCAATGAATTGTTATTGTGCTGCAGATTATAAGATAAAAATTTTGATCAAATAAGCGATACACTGCGATACATTACATATCGATACACCGATTAAATAAATAATTTGTTACTAATTCTTCGATTTAATTTTACAACAAAATGGCTTTGCCATTTAAAATTTTCATCAAGTTTATAGTGGAGGGAAGATTTGAAAATCAGCTTTCAAGTGTACATATATATATGACCAACAACTCTGCATTGTCAGAAGTTGTTTGTTGTTGTGCTGCCGGTTGCAATATAAATTATTTGCACAACTAGTTTGAAGTTTATTAATTGCTCAGACACACAAATATATCAAAGGACATTAAATTGGCTAGGCGTGGGTCTGTCGGAAAATTCTTGGTTGGTTGGGCTATCTTTTGCAGCAAATATTGTCATCAGCTTTAATTCTATTAGAATCTTTTGCTCAAATGGCGTGCGTAATGTTCTCCCTGTAAATGTTTTAATACGAACGATATATAATATGATTTAATGGGTGCAGCAAACAATGAGACCAAACTATTAAGGGGTATGTCTATGTCGATGGAAATTTTAAGGTAGTATTATCGCACTAATATGCGCTGGGCGCTAATTTAATTATTTGTAAATAAAGCGAATAGTGCATCTGTTGCATCCGTTCTATTTAGACACATTCCAAAAAGTAAAAATCGAGAGTAGTTTAGTGTGGTTTACAACTTGAGAAACTTAAGCGAAACGAAGTTTTTGGTTGGAACATGATTCCATATGCAAAACACTGCTCAGCGATATATCCACAGTCCCACTTGTATAATTAGACTGTTTCCTATTCCTCGTAGATCCTGTATTAAACTGAACTTTTGTGTTGTGTTCGTTCCCAAGCATCAAATAATAACAAATGGCGAATTATGACCAGTTTCAGTTTCAGAAACTTTTGGGGTTTCTGTGTTTATTTACTGAGCAAATTTCAAAGCGGGAAATAATTTTTTTATATGCTACATATTTTAGGTGCTTGTAGATGTCGTGCAAATATTTTTATACAAATAATATATAGTGTTTTAGCATTAGAGATGCAAATTTTTAAAAATATTTGTTTTAGCGAAAACATGAATTTCGGAACATATTTACGTGATGGATGTAGAGTAACATGTGGGTATTGGGCTAATGATGAGACGTATAGATGGGTTTGAAAAGTGGGCTTCTCACAACCTTTAAACTGTTTAGGCCAGCGCTTTTATCATGCGCTGCTCACAGAATAATGCGTACAGCGACTGTAAAGTTTGTGTTACAAACGATTCGACGTCCGTACCTTGTTACAAACGATCGGCCGTCCGTATATCAGCTTATAGACAACAAGGCGTCTATAAAGTTGGTTACAGACGATTCGTCGTCCGTAACAAATTTTACAAACACCTCATTACTTGTAATATTTTTATGGACAATCGGTCGTTTATAACATTTGTTATAAACGACCGGTCGTCTATAGCAAATGCTATAAACGACCGATCGCCCTAGCAAATATTACAAACTGCTCGTCGTTTGTAATATTTGTTACGGACGACGAATCGTCTGTAACAAAATTTATAGACGCTTTGTCGTCTATAACCTGATATACGGACGATCGATCGTTTGTAACAAGGTACAGACGACGAATCGTCTGTAACACTAATTTTCCAGTCGTTGTACGCATTATTCTGTGAACGGCGCATAAATATCGAATGTCGATTCTGTTGCGACTTAGTTTAGTTATGTCTGAAAAATATTGTAACAATTTTCCAAGTACACAAGATACATACTTCATTGTACTGTTGGGTGAGCACTGCCGCTATTATGAAAGTAATTTATATATTAAACCATAGTAACTATAATATTTTTGAGTGTATCCTCTGTCACAGTGGGCACTTTAAGATAGTATTTTACCGGTATAGAAGTTATGGATGTTTAATCGCCAAATTTTTCAAATGGTTACAACACTGTAAAATGTTTATCCAATTACGTGGCACATTAATCTCTACTCTATACCTTGTTTCTAATCAAAAATTCAGTTACATAGCTGAAAATATGGGTCTTTACTGTTGTCCCGCCGGCAGCCGGAATTTCGTCAATTTTGAAGATACAGGCAAGATTCTTGTACCAATCGACTCAGCTCGATCATCTTGTTCCTTTTGCCATTACCCACATAGTGCAAGCCTCAAGGGGTCCAAATTTCTTTAATAATTTTACTAGTAATCTCCGGCAACAGGTTAGAAGATGCGTAGTTAACAATGCAGTACGTAGATATTGAAGGAACATCAGCCTTTCGTTATTAATATTGCCTGTTTAACCAAGCCTAATGTACAGTCAAAGGCAGGCATTAGTGGAAAGTAAAAGATTCATATAATCAAAACTATTAACAGAAATAAATTGAAGGTTAGAAAAAAATTTTAGTTTTGTGGGACAAGCTTTATCGAAATATGGAACAACTTCAACCTACGATGTCTAAAGTTAGTGAGATTTTAACCGTGAGCTACCAGAAATCTGACGCAATAAAATGATATCATGGACTGCAGAAGGTAGCATATCTTGGTTGGACATATTGCTAATGATTGAAACTTCATTTACAAAACTTGCTGGGTGATACATTACGAAACGCAATTTGGGTTACAAATAGAATTTTAAATAACAGTAATTACAATTTCAACATTTCTCCCAGTTGCCGTTTAACTTGCATAATTTCCAAATAGCACAGACAAAAATGGTTTCTACTTTTATACAACAATTTTCTATGAGTACTTAGCTCTTAATAAACGAGAAGGGTCCGAAACAAAATAGTGTATATAAATACCTGACCTTTAGCAAACATGGCAAATGGTGATAGGAAAATCAAAAAGAAATCTAAAACATTGATTTTCGAGCGGTTATTTTTGAAGGCAACAACACCCACAACAACTTTGGTTTGGAATGACTGAGTAAAATTTACCATAAACTAAAGGAAGTCCGCGGGTAGTTTCTGAAACCTAATGAGAATACTTAAAAGATAAAGTTATTCGTATGAAACTTCTAAAGTTTAATACATTCTTAAGACTTAAATGCTTATGTTTTCGATTCTAAAATAAGGAAACAGTTCTAACGTACATAAACCCGATGTAGTGGCTGAAATTTTCAAGGCCATCACAACTATTAGATGCATAGCTTTATTTACCACACTTGTACAAAATTCGTGCGAATAGATTTGCTATATAGAAGGTGCATAGCATGATTATAAAATGAAAACGTGAACCACATGGCACCCAATTTCTGTCAGCATACCCCACCAACTATAGCTAACTTAATTCAATAGTATTAATAGAATAGAAACCAACACAGAATTTACATAAAGAACTTAAAGTTTGTACAAGTAAAATATTGGAAACTGTTGAAGTATATACTGCCAACAAAACAAAAAAACAAACAGGATTACAGTATTTGAACTGAATAGCGCAATAGGAGCGAATATTGTTTGTTAAAACAATGCCGTGTTGTTGGTGGGCAATTAAAAAGCGGTAAACATAAATTTTACACGGGGGGCCATTAATCTCCGATTTTTAATTATTTATTACATAGGAGTAAAGTGGTGTTTTGTACAAAGGCAACTAGCTTGTTGGAAAAAACTGATGTTAACGTTTGTGGTATTGTAGGCGTTGGTTAAAGGGAAATAAATGGTTTTCATGTTTTGAGTTAGATTTTAATGATGGTAATTTTAAGCAAAGCTTTGAAAAATGTGGTAATGAAACATTGTTCCGTCATCAATTGCCAGCGTTATATTTCATAGGCATATAGCATAGTATTTATTTGTTAAATAACCTTTAAAAATTTTCAACAGATTGACTGTGACATTCATATCGTATGTACATGAAATACATTTTTGTGACGCCAAGCCATAGGAAATTTAAATAACTAATTTCCTAATTAACCAGTGCAAACCTATTTCAAGCACGACCTTATGTCCGGTACATGTAAACATTAATTACCCTGTGCGAATAAGTGCCCGACACACGCTGACACCATGGTGCAACCCAACACAGGTGTAATTAACCGTTACAAAAAGAGCCCGACACCCACCTGATGACCCCAAACAAAACATAAAAATTTTCCTGCAAAAAGAGCCAAAATGGATCCTCGGATCCTCTATGTTCGTACTACGCATACTATACTACTTATGTAATTACATAGTTTTTGTTTACATTGCCAACGATCGCTGTCGGCACCAAAACTTAGCGACTGGATAGAAAAGATATTACTATACACAAGTGGATTGCAATATATTCCAAATCACAAAAAAGACGGTGAAAATAAACTTACATAGCGCTGAGCTTAATTACTTGGTTTGGTAATCTTACTAATAGGTCATGTTCCACTAAATAAATTGAAATCGTAACCAAATAATGAAACATTGCTTCTGTTTACTATGAACTAAATTACTGGGAACAATAAATCATAAAATAGAGGCCTCACGTCTACATACTTAAAAGCTTTTATTTGAAGTTCGCAAAATGTTACAACCACATGATAAATACTATATTGAGATTGTTTTTGTTTCCACACAAATATATCAATTTATAAGGATCTCATCATGGGTTTGTTTTTGAAATGGCACGTGTTTTAAAACAATATAAAATGAGGAGCCTATAGTAGATTGTGGGCTGAGACCGTTGAGTTTAGCGTTATTAATGCTTCAAAATATTGGTTAGCCAGATAAATTCAAGATTGATCAACTCGGGTGCGAAAAATATTTTTTGGCACACTATTTCTTAGTTATACCTGAAATCCTTGGTTGAAATCAACACTGCACGCCTGTAGCAAGGACTGGCAATAAGCACAGTTAAAAAACTCTAACCAAACAGAACCAACTACTAAAAAGTCATTAACAGCTAAATTTAGAGGAATCTTACTCCAATGTCGTGCTTTTGTTCAGGGGTTGTCTATTTTGTGGTTTGGACGATTAGGAATATAGCGATGAAGCATCAGTATGAAGATTATTAGGTAAACGGACTGCGAAACCATGTTACAGTCGGAAACAGCAAAATTCGATTTCAGTTTTGTCTAAAACTGGGAGTTGAGTAATCCATGGTGAATAGTACATACAGTTGAATTAATGCAGTAACCAAGAAATATGATGATCTATTTATCAGAAAAAATTTACTACTAAAGGTTTTTGACTTGGTATGTTTTTCGGTGTAGCATACTTGGTATGTAGCATATATTTATAACAACCAGTTCAATGTTTCTAGGTAACAGCCAACCTTGCCAATAAATTGGACGAACATTTGCCTGTTGGGGTTTAGAGTTCAGAAACAGGAGGGGCAAAAATATTTTTGCAGAATTAATGTTTGGTATTACCTGCAATAAACGAAACTGTAAATACTTATATTATTAATTGCTTAGGTTAACAACTTACATTACATATTTATAGCCTATATGACTATAGCGTGACATGGAAAATGGTATTTCGCTGTTATATATAACTAAACTTAAGGTGCGCAGCCTACCATCTCTTTCTGTCATTAGGCTTTGGTTATCAATTGTTCGGCATACTAGCCATCCGTCAACATATAAAAGAGCCTAAACTCGCTGTTTTGGACAACGCATGCAAATTGTTAAGTAACAAAAATTTCCCTATTAACGATTATTTCAAAAAAATTAAGTAATCCATTTGTGACCGTTTGACATTTGAAATGGGAAATTATTTCATTATCGGACGAAAATTTCCCGTTTAGTGTTTTAAAACCTGCACATCGCACGTAATATTCGCGAACTACACGTATTATCCTTAATAAAACGAAATGTGTTAGCACAACGAAAAATGTGGAATGCAAGTTGCCAAGTTGTGAAACGAATTTGTGGCCGAACAGCAAATAGGTGCATTGTGTTAGCGGACATAAATTTTTGAATTTGGAATTGGCTCAATGAACGTTTTGTTCCCTAACAGCGTGTTGTACGTAGTGTCAAAAGTGGATGGTAGGGGTGCAGCTTTGTTTACTCATGCATTACACAACATGCAAACTGAGTTATGTTAAACACAATAAGTGTTTTATTAACTTACTAGTTGTGTTAAGATTTTATCAATAAATTATTGTTTTTTTAATTAATTATTTGAGGAGGATCGATGGCTTTTTCACAAAAAAATGTTTATCGATTCAAAAACATTATCATTAAATAAACTACCAAGACTAATGTTAATTGAGCAAAATACTTCGAATTTTGTTTAACGGAAAGCTACGTTTTAAAGTGTAATTAAATTATAATATATCGGATACGACAGGTGTGGTACTTATTTACTCCAAACATGCCTAAGCTACAACTTTTTCAAAATGTAATGTAAACTTATAATAAATATCGGGTACGACAGAAATAGTACATTTATTAAATAACAGATAGATCAAAACATACATTAAATACCAGGTGATATGCAAATCAGTTTGGCTCAAGAAAGTTATACTTATTTTTAAAATTAAAACTTTAATAACAGTTCTCTATTTCTGAAGGTCACATGACGCCTCCAACCGAAAAATTGCGTCCCAACGATACTATCTAGTATACCTCTGTTGCTATCAGTTTATAGGAGATTCGTTTCGCTATATAGTGTATATTATTCCATATTAAATATTAACCTGCGAATCAGTTTATTTATAGCAATTCCGTAACGTGTTTTTCTCCCCCGGTCAACTGGGCATCCTCCTGATAGCCCATAGGCTCGCGGGCTTCCGTATCTGCGCACAGCTCTTTTCCCTTCGCCCCTTTAACGCGACAACAACCAATTATGTTTCAAATCGTTGTATACTCTTGCTTATTCAACCGCGAACTGCATGATACGACATAAATGGTTCATTAAATTTTAGTCTTGCAAAAAATCCGAACTGTAAATTATATACTCTTTATTCTGTTCAGTTTCCTCTTAACAGTACAGCCTTTGGGTTGTCGACATGGAGATGTGAAAAAAATGTGTTTATTTTGCTGCAGGATTTTGCACGCGAAAAAGTGGTAAGTCGTTTAAAAATTGTGAAATCGAAGAAACGTCAAGTGGAAAAATTGGAAAAACGGGAAACTATAAAATTGGGATAATGCGCAGGTAAAAAGATGCTTAATTATTATACTTACAACTGTTACAATTGTTGTCCGGCTTTACCTTTTTCCACTTTGTCAACGGTAGGTTTGCTGACATGGAGGGGTGAAGAAATTTGCTTTTTTTATTTTGCTGCAGAATTTTGCAACGGAAAATTGAGTACGTTGTGTCAAAATGTACAATCAGACAAATGTAAAGTAGGAAAACAGGGAAGCTATAAAATTGGGAATTTTGCAGGCAAAAAGGATGTTAAATTATATATAAAACTGCTAAAATTGTTTGACCGCTTTCCCATATTCCACTTTTTCTGCCACGAAAACGAGGAAAACTGCTAAAAAATAAACAATTGGCGCGTCCATTATTATAATGTTTAACTTACAAAACATTACAATTGTAGCAGGGAAAACAAGAGCCCCGAAAATATATCAACCTGGTCAGTTGCATGAATCCTTGTTTCTACGATATAGGACCATTTTTCATTTGGTGATTTACATGAGAAAACGGAAGCAATATAATTACGTATACACTATTCTTCATTTATAATACAGAATCTGTATCTGATTGAAGGTGCTGGTAGCTGCCCTAGGATGAAAAGTCATTTCATCCACGCTGTTCCCTAAATCCTTCCCGCGTTCCTTAAATATACAAAAAATTTCAGATTTTTACGTAGCAATGTGCAGTGGCTGATATGTGCAATATGCAAATTCTTTGAATTAGGCTTTATCACACAATTTCCATCAGAAAATTTAGCCATTAACCCAGAAACAACCTCTGGGTCAACTAAAAGTTGAAAAAACTAGGGAACAGA